>JAJJWW010009992.1:87500-313112 GCA_023531295.1 Papaver armeniacum
ATGAATGAAATACAATAGTAAATAATAGTAAACTGGAAATGAAAGTCTCTTTCTTTCTCACATCCGTTCTCTATCCCATTGTCGAACCAAAAGATCGGATGCCTTGATATGGAAATATTTGGTACATGAAACCACGATCTGATGTAGATTGTAATTGTAGATTTATAATAGAAATATTGGAATCACAGAAAGATATTCCAAAATAGACGGTTTTTGTGACTCGGAAGAAATGTTTCTCTGTATAGGAACAGAATAGCCATTTATTCCTATGAAGCATCCAGGAACAAGAACATTAAATCAGAAATATCGACAAATTCTTCCGTATCCCAAGTAAATAAAAAAGAAATAAAGGGGGTACGCTGCTACAATTTTCTCTCTACTATTGAATTTTAATATCAGAATAGCTCATATAGTCATGATTCAATGGGTCAGATCCACTTACTTTTTATTTTGTTGATTTCTAAAGTGACATAGTAGTTCTTCTACTCAGCGGAATGACTGATCATGATAATCAAGACAAATGTTCCACTTTATAACTATACTACTATAAATATAGAAAAGAACTTATTATTATATAATAAGTTCTTTTCTATGTTCTTTTTTATATTTATGTGGATGTTTCCTTTTTTTGCCATTGAGTTTACAAAAAGCAACAATATCTCTATTTTCCGCCCCAAACCGAAGACTTAGATTAGAGTTTTGTGAAAAAAAGCCCTTATCGGATTTGAACCGATGACTTACGCCTTACCATGGCGTTACTCTACCGCTGAGTTAAAAGGGCTCATTTGATTCAATTGTTGAATGAACCAACAGTCACTATGAGTCTACTGTATGTACCTATGTATATAATATACATCATATAGATAGATCTCGGCCCGTTCAGGACCAATCAAAAAATTTTTTACTTCAGATTTTTTTTTGAGAAGTCTTGAAAAAATGTAGTGCATTAATATTGCTAAAATAAAAAAGAAATAAGCATTTTTCCTAGACCGCCCTAAAAGATTTTTTTGACCCTCATCAGAATGAGATTCATTTGATTGAGACACAATTCGACGTAGATCCAAGATATTTCATCGAATCATTGATGAAGAGATTCGACACGTACCCTGCAATTTTTATAGAAAAAGAAATTAGATGGAATCATGAAAGCAGAAAATATTCTTCGAATTTAGTCATAGCATTACATTATATTGACAATTACAAAAACTGTTCATACTATCAGTATAGTAGGCGATTAGGCGGGTATGCCCCCATCGTCTAGCGGTTCAGGACATCTCTCTTTCAAGGAGGCAGCGGGGATTCGACTCCCCTGGGGGTAGGGTACTACGAAAGGAGGTTGATCATGGATTTATCCATAAGTCTAAAATGGATTCTTCCTGGGTCGATGCCCGAGTGGTTAATGGGGACGGACTGTAAATTCGTTGGCTATATGTCTACGCTGGTTCAAATCCAGCTCGGCCCAAAAATCCGTCGATCCATCATGAGATAATAGAACAAATTTTGCCTCCAGAAACCAGACGAAGAAAGAAAAGAATACTTTTACGCTATATCCTTAATTTCTTTGTTCCCATAGATTATACTTTCTAATGATCTGGTCTGTAACCTTAATATATAAGGGGAGGTAAAGAAAAAATCTTTTTTCTTTTTCACCGAAAGATTTATTATGAAATGATTTGACTACTAGTAATACGTGCCGTTCTCACTAAAGCCCATACCCATGTGAATATTAACATATCGCTTCTATCTCTGTTACAACACAGCGATTCTAAATAGAAATATGCTATGAATTTAATAATAAGAATATGTATCCTGTACATCTTATTTCCCTGGGATTGTAGTTCAATTGGTCAGAGCACCGCCCTGTCAAGGCGGAAGCTGCGGGTTCGAGCCCCGTCAGTCCCGACCTAGGATTCGATGAATCCGTCAACTCATTTCTCTATTTTCGGTGAAGAGAGAGGACTGAAAGCAAAATCTAATTCCCGCCGGAAGTCTTTTTATCATCGAAGAAATACAAGAATTTAAATGCATTCTCGACTAGTACTGATTCGTGGGGAGAGCTAGATTGGTACAATTGGTGGTAGGGTCCTATTCAGGATTTCAAGAGATACCGCACAGGTTTTACTTTTTCTATTGGTTCTGATCCATGGAATTCAATATAATACCCACCCGGTTCCCAAGAGCATACATACAAATTGGATTCCTTCATTGTGTGATACAAAATGAACTTGACCTTAACAGAGTTGGCGCGCCAGAATCCTTTTTATATTCTATTAAAACCACCTCTTTATTTTCTAGCTCCGATTTTTGGGAACCTCAATTCCTAATTGGAAACAATCTATCTATCTCACTTCCATACTGAATTTCGGATATGATATATGTTCCGGTTTCAATCCAAGGAAAGAAGCTTTTTTTTAATAAAAGAGAGATCAAAGAAAGATCTGCCCTACTCCGCTTAATAAGGAAATGAATAATATTTCTTCTCCTGTTTTTTCTTTGATGAAGGAGTCCTATCGAAGCAAGAGTAAACTCCAAAAAGTACATTTATAAAAAAACGAGATCTTTTCTACCCGAATCCAACTTTATCACACCTCTTTGTCTTCCAAGAAATTTAGATCATAACAAACTTAATTAGTTTCGAACTTCACTTTTTTCCATTTCATTTCGACTGTTTGGGTTTGTGACCAATTGAAATGGAAGACGGGTCAGATGATACCTCATCAGATGGTTGTATACGAAAGACGGTAGGTTATAGAAAAGAATGAAAAAAGAAAAGGGATTCTTTGTTGTATCAAGAATACCCTTTTTGGATTCGTTATGGATAAAAGATCCTCCTATGTTATACTATTCAATTCTCGATCAATAGCCAAGTGCTTCATCCTGCTATGAAAAACAGGGTTAGAAGCTAATGCAATTGCACTTTTGTTGTCACAAGATATGGATGGGGGATCAGGGAGAAACACATGAAGATCCTTCAACAGTTGACAAATCCATAACACCTCTGCTGCAGTAGAAGCAAGGGATCTGTATTCGGCTTCGGTGCTTGAACGAGATACGGTGGGTTGTTTCTTAGATGACCAAGAAATAGGAGTATCACCAAAGAATACATAGAACCCACTTTGGGTGGACCGTCTATCATCAATGGAGCCTCGCCCAATCTGCATCGATAAAACCTTGGATTGCAAGAAAGCCTTTGTTCAAGTACAAGCCATGACCGATAGTTCCCTTAACATATCTCGAGAACTCTTAGCTGCAATAAGATGGGCGTGGTAGGAGCATGCATAAATTGACATATCCGGTTTTACAAGAAAGCCGATCTCGCGTCTGGTCCAAGTTAGGTACTGTAAGGAACCCACAAGAGATCTATAAGCAGTAACATCTGTAAGAGGTTCACCATCTGTGGCTGACAGTTTGAAATTGGCAGGACAAGGTGAGCTGCAAGGTTTTAATCCAACAAGATTGGTTCTCTCAAGTAAGTCAAGAACATATTTGGTTTGAGAAAGAAACAGCTGCAGAATTTCTCTTCACCTCCAAACCCAAGAAGAATGATAAGTTACCCAAGTCCTTGACAGAAATTTAGAGCTTAAGTGAGCAATGATAGAATTACAATGAGCAAGATTATTGCTTGTGATGATAATATCATCAACATAGACTAGGATGATAGTCAATGTAGCACCAAACTCGGACAAATAAGGAAGTATCAAGAACAGAGGGTTTGAAGTTCAAAGCAACTAGAACATCAACCGACTTTCTCATACCATGCTCTTGGGGCCTGTTTGAGGCCATAAAGAGATTTATTGAGTTTACAAACATAGTTTGGTTTTGATTTGTCTTGATAGCCAGGAGGTTGGGTCATGTAGACAGTCTCCTTGAGATCTCCATGTAAGAAGGCATTGCTTACATCAAGTTGTTTGATAGCCCAATCAAAGTTAACAAACAATGGATAGAACAAGTCTCGATGGTGACAGGTTTTACAACGGGACTAAAAGTGTCGGTGTAATCAAGCCCTTCAAGTTGATTGAACCCCTTGGCTACAAGTCTAGCTTTGTGTCTCTGAATTGTGCCATCAGCATTGTATTTTACTTTGAAAACCCACTTGCATCCTACTAGATTCTGGGAAGAATCAGGTGGCACAAGGGTGAATGTGTCAGCATCCATAACTGCTTTGTGTTCTGTATCCATGGCAAGTTTTCCACACGGAATCTTAATGACTTGGGAATAACAAGTAGGTATTGGTGGAGTAAGAGTGCTAAGTAAAGTAGTGGGTAGGACATGTTTAGTGGCAAACAAGATTTTTGGTCTGTAAATGTGATTTTGGATCTAGTGGTCATTGTGTGAGAGTTAATGGTGGTAGTATTAGGAGTGAGGTGGCGAGAAGATGTGGGAGTCAAGATGTAGAAGAGGAAGAAATAGGAAGAGCGAGGAGATGAAACAAAAGAGTGGGTACAGATGAAATGGGGGGAGAAGAATCTAGAAGAGTGACAGACATATCAAAGGTGTAATCAGGCACACTGGAATTGACTAAAGTAGAATAGGGAAATGAAGCTTCATGGAAAATGACATGTCCGGAAACAATGTTTTTACCAAAGGGAGGGATTGAAACATCCGTATCCCTTTTGAGTGGAGTCGTAGCCTAAGAAGATACATGGAGCACTTCTAGGATCCAGTTTAGTAGATGTGTAGGGTCTCAACCATGGAAAGCACAGACAACCAAAACTTTTAAGAAAAGAATAATTTGGTGGCTTGTGAAAGAGTTTCTCAAGGGGAGATAAAAAGGAAATAGATTTAGTGGGAAGTCTGTTTATGGTGTAGTTAGCAGTGCTTAAAGCTTCATACCAAAAAGAGATAGGAAGAGAGGCCTCGAATTAAAAGAGTTCTAGTAACATCTAAAAGATGCCTATGTTTGGATTCGCAACACCATTCTGTTTCGTGTATGTGGGCAAGTAATTTCATGAGAAATGCCAAAAGTAGAGAGGAAGGATTTTAATTCATTATTAACAAATTCACCACCACCATCATCCGATGGTTTTGATAGTGCAGACAACAAATTTTCAACAAGATTTAAAATGGATAAAAATGGACTTGAAATCGAGTTAGGAGAAGAGGAAAAACCCAACAAAACTTTGAGAAATCATCAATGATGTTTACATAAAACTTAAATCCGATTCTAAGTAATGGGAGCAGGGCCCCAAACATCCATATGTAGAAGTTGTAAAGGAAAAGTAGATATAGAACTAGACATACTGAATGGTAGTTTGTGGCTCTTGCCTAACTGGCAAGATGTGCAAAAAACTGGTTTGGGATGAGAACTATCAAGTTGTAAAGATTTACAGACTCTACTAAAGGAGTCAAAAGAAGGATGTGCCAATCTTCTATGCCACACTTCAGAGGAAGCTTTAACACAGGAAAGAGCTGAAGTTGAAGCTGAAGAGAAGGTTGTAGCTGAGTTGCTAGGGAAGGGATATAAACCATTGTCACTGGGTCCCGGGAAAAGGATCCTTCCCGACTTGAGATCCTTGACACAAAAGTGAGTGGAAGTAAAGGTTAGAGAGCAGTTATTGTCCTTAGCAAACTTATGGACAGAGATTAAGTTATGGGAAGCTTTAGGAACATGAAGAATATGATGCAGATAAAATTTGTGATTGTTATGAGATATAGTGGAAGAACCATGGTTAAGTATAGGCATACCTTCTCCACCAGCTGTGGCTATGTGATCATGACCATCATAAGAAGTAGAGGCATTTGCATCAAAGTGAGAAGCATTAGGTGTCAAATGTTGATTTGCACCAGAATCCATGAACCAAGGATTTTCCCCAAAGATGTTAGCTGAGGCAAGCATAGCTTGGAGGTTTCTTGGTGGTTCTCTGCCTTGATATGAAAAGTTCATACGATTCCAACATTCATCTGCATAGTGACCAATTTTGTCACAAATCTGACATGGTAGACGATCATCGGAATACAAGTGAGATGGTGCCTGAGTGGATGTAGGAGTTGGTAAAATGCCAGAATTAAGATGAGACCCTCTGCCAAAGTGTGATTGGTAGGAAGAACCTCTACCATGTTGTTGGGAAGTATAGTTTCTACCAGAATGAGGATAACCAGAGTATCCCCTGCCTCTGTGAGAAGGATAAGTGGTGGTATTGAAACTTCTACCAGAATTGAAACGACCACCATAGCGACCACCACCTCTAAATTGATTAAAATTCCTACCTCCACCTCTGCCGTTAGATCGGAAATTACTCATCTGAGCAGTGAAGGCTCGATTACTGGATTCAGTAAGAAGGTGTTGAGTTCGATCTTGAATAACAGTTTCCTCACTAAGTAACAAGTTATGTAATTCAATACTAGATACTGGAGGATTTCTAGTCCTCATAGAAGTAGCAAATGAATAGTAATCAGAGTTTAACGCAGATAAAGTGACAACAACCAGTTCATTATCAGAGATTAGCTCACCAGCAGCAGCTAATTGATCAGTTAAGGATCTAATTTCATTAAGTAAGATTGGAATAGACTTATCAGCCTGTTTAATTGACAGTAACTTAGTACGCAATTGAATAGTATGTGTTGAAGAAGAACGAGCAAATCTTTGATTAATACTTGACCACAATTGATAAGAAGTAATTGAGTTAGCAAAATAAGGAATTACCGAAGGAGAAATTGTTGATTGTATCCACAAAATGATTGTTGTATCTTCATCAATCCAATCAGTATATGCAGGATTCTCGATTTCATTAGTTTGATTTCGAATATTTGTGTATTGAACTGGACAGGGATGAGATCCATCCAAATATTTCATCAGTTTGAATTTACGAATAATAGGAAGCATTAAGGATTTCCAGGTGATAAAATTAGTTTCTGTTAATTTAAGTTGAACAAAGTTGGATAGGTGTTGAAGAGGGATATTAGAGATGGAGTGTGAAGTTGGATTCTCCATTGTTGTATCTGATTATAGAGATATTGAACTTGAGAAAAAAAAAGGGTTTATGGATCAGACTGCTCTGATACCATAGTAAAATGGTTCTGATTAGAGAGAAGATATTTTCCTTACCTAGAGAAGAGAAATCCCCACACACTTTATACCCAATTGGGTTTTACAGACAAGACTGGAAATATGATCTGTACACACAAATAATAAGAAGACACGTACACAAACAGTTGTAAAGCATAACAACTTTTGAGGGACTGTTTGGTTACTAGTTACATCCTGCCTATTTTTAAATTTTTGTCCATTTAAACAGTATCTTTTTAATTTTTGGCTATTTAAACAGTATCAAAACCTAAGTGTCTTTTTCACCCAGAAATTGTTAATTTTGGTCTTTTTGACCAATTTTGTGATCTATTATCTATCTTGATTTCGGACTTTTTGGCTCAGTAGTGTTCCCACGTTTGTGCAGAGCCCTCTGCAATAGCACATAATTGACTGTTAAAATGAATCTACACAAACATCAAATCACACAGTAATGATGGTGAGTCCAAACCAGAATGATCCAGGCAAGTGAGACGAATCTAATATTCCCCACCCCGCCTTTTGCAGAATCAGAATTATTACTCGGTTTTTTATCCCACATTTTAAAGTTCACCTGTTTACAAATGTAGTCCTCTTTCATTATTGACCAACGCAGTTAATCTCGGTTGAAACTGCTAAGATTTTCACCACAGTGCAGTTCCCGAAAGTATATCGAGCTGGGATGCGAAATCTGGCTTTCCGCCAATCCGAAAGTATATAGCCCCGCGAGTCACTCTAGATTTTTTTTGTTTTGTTTTGGAAGGCGGCTATTTTTCACCCTGTTTAATTACACTGTTGGGTATTTGAATGATTTGTACTAATGTCTGTTTTACAATTATCATTCTTGATTAGACTCCAAACTCACAACATACATTGCACCAATCTTCATTTCTTCAACAATCAAAATGATCTCATGTCTCCATTGATATTGAACTCACATGCATCTTTATTATTTTGTATTATGACCCTATGGTTTTCTAGGTTGTCTATATATACCACTACAACAGTATCTTTTTCCAAATGATTGGACTTGACCTTGTAGAAAAAGACATAATTAATCCTGAAAGGTGTAAAGATTTTTACAAACAAATAGCTACAAGTTCGGTATATCTATCTTTTGATTATTACATCATTTTCCTTTCCATTTTTTTTCTATGAAATTAAGACGTTTTAGAGGTACGTGGATTGAATTCTACTTTACTTTCATCAAAAGTCTGATCAATTATTGTAGAAAAGCGTAGTCTAGTTAGTAGAACTATGGGGAAATAAGATTAGATACAATCATATGAAGGTAGAAATCTACCCATAATCAATATAAATCGAGTCAACCCTAGGTTCCTAGCCTCAATAAAACCGTTCACTCTCTTAAATGAACCTTTCACGTCGACTGAAAAATCCTGATTTTTTTTCCATCAAAGCTCTTTGAGAAAATGGTTTCAAGTTGGTTGTGAAAATTATAGGTTATTACTTCGTATAGCATATTTAAATACCAGTTAAGAAGTTACTTTCGACCAAAAAAAAACTGAAAAACTAGTTTTAGAACATGTGAAATATCAGAGAATTGAAGAGAAGAAAAGATTTTGATAAACTTGTGTATATCTCAGTTACAGGACAGAACCTTTTCAGACACATTTAATAGTATTTATTACAGATCTAAGTCATACAAATTATGACTTGACTTGACCAATAACAGTGACTAAGACCAAGACTTTGTTTGACTATAACATTCCTAATAGCCCCCCGCAAGTTTATACTGGCAGGCACAGAGATAAACTTGAAAATAAAAACAAACAAAACACAGTTTAAGAAACAACAATGGACTGTGAAGCAAAGCCTGTAAAAATAGTATCATCTTCAGTATCTAAAGAAGGATCTACTGTAACAGTAATAATGGAGGATAACCGATTTCTTGAGACTCCCAGCTTGTTGAAGCAAAGAAGAAAAAGCAGGAAAACATATCCTTTTTGTGAATATATCTGCAATCTGTTGCTCAGAAATAATATGTTGTATCTTCAAGAAACCTAAGAGAACCAAATCCATGACCACATGATAGTGAACTTCTATGTGTTTTTCCCCGGCATGAAACGCAGGATTAGATGCCAAGCAGATTGCAGAAGTATTATCACAATTAACAGTTATTGGATAGTTCACTGAAATATGCAATTCCTTAAAAAGATTAGACAACCATTCTAACTCATTAGAAACAACAGATAAAGCCTTGTATTCTGCTTCTGCAGAAGACCTTGATACTGTTGGTTGCTTTTTGCTTGACCATGAAATCAAAGAATTTCCCATAAAAACTAAGCATACCCCGAAGTAGATCTTCCTAAGATCGTGGCAACCAGCCCAATCAGTCGAAAAAGCCGTAATTGAACTTATATCTCCTTTCTTTAAGACAAGACCTAAGCCAATAGAACCCTTTAAATACCTCAGAATCCTTTTAACCAACAATAGATGAATGTCTGTTGGAGCACCAAAAGCTATATCAGGTCTTGTGATGGTAAGATACTGTAAACTGCCAAATATAGTCCTATATTCTGCTGCATTTTCCAATAAAACTCCATCATTAATTGAAGCTCTTTTTTCCTTCACTACAGGTGTGTTGCAAGGTTTACAATGAATCATATTTGCTTTAGCTAGTAACTCTAATGTATACTTTTTCTATGTTAGAACTATGGAGTCCTCAGTTCTACTAGCCTCAATTCCCAGAAAGTAACTTAAATCACCCAATTGCTTCATTGCAAATTCAAAGACTTAAGGATTGAACCGTAGTATGCATAAGAGCATCGTAACTACCAAGAAGTATTATATCATCCACATAAAGCAAAAAAATCATCACAGCAGAAGAAGAAACATAGATGACCATTGAATAATCACACACTGACTTTTGAAAACCAAACTTAACCAAAAAAGTATTGAATCTATCAAACCATGCTCTTGGTGCCTGTTTTAATCCATATAAACTCTTTTTCAACTGACAAACATGATCTGGAAAATTTGGATCCACAAAGCCCTGATGTTGAGCCATATAAACATCTTCATTCAAGTAACCATGCAAAAATGCATTTGAAACATCTAATTGATGTATACGCCAATTATTTGTAATAGCTAAGACCAAGACAACTCTTACAGTGGTTGACTTAACTACTGGACTAAATGTTTCAAGATAGTCAACACCATCTTGTTGATTATATCCTAGGGCCACTAGTCTTGACTTTAGTCTATCAATAGTACCATCTGCTTTTAACTTCACTCTATACACCCACTTACATCCAAGTATATTCATGTGAGGCTCTGGCTTTACTAGATCCCATGTATCATTCTCCTTTAGAGCTTGATGTTCTTCTTTCATAGAAACTTGCCACTTAGGATGTTGTATAGCAGTTTTAAAAGTTTTTGGTTCAGATGGAATATCTAATAAAGAGGAGAATGCAACTGGAATAGGATGTTTAACTAAAGCAGAATTCATAACATGATCATGAAAAACTTTTAGTTTTGAAATGTCGCTTTTTGATCTAGTGACAATGGAACTAGGAGCATTAGTAACAGAAACAGATGGAATATATGAAGAAGAATGCAAATAATTATCAGATGGTAAAGATTTTGCAGTATCTGAAAAATAGAATTTAGTTTTAGAAAAAATGACATTTCTTGAAATATGAAGTTTTCTAAGAACAGGATCATAGAATTTATAGCCTTTATGTAATGAGCTATAACCAATAAAGACACATCTGACTGATTTAGGAGACAACTTATCTTGTCTAGATTGACCCAAAAAAGGATAACACACAATGCCAAAAACTTTAAGAAAACTATAATCAGGATATGTGTTTGTTTATGGGTAAAAATCGTTTCCGCCGATTTTGGTAAATTCGGTAGGTGAGTGAGAAACTGGTTTAAACCCTAAACAAATGTGCTGCACGTGAGCACTTTCTAGATTCAAGAGATCAATATGTACAAGTCCGGCATAAACCAAGAAATGGCCGTTCCAGACTTGCTTCGGTCACAAAGTGGAGGAGAAGGGTTGATTTGGGGAGGGAAGCAAAGAAAGGTGTTGAGACCCGGAATAATCGGGAGAGTAGTGTCTCGACTTGTATCGTAAAGAGAAAGCTTAGAAGCTTGCGAGAGATGAAAGCTTTTTTGGAGAGCTTGCAAAGTTGCCTTTTCCGAGAGTGTTGTATTTTTCTCCCCGACCGAGACTTGTTGTCTGGTGGAAATAGGTAAGACCTATTTATACAAGTCGAGATTGAAACGTACCTTGGCCTCATGAAGGAAGAGAGTAAAGGGTGAAATAATGGGAGGAGGTGGTAACCGCAAGGTGTTTATGGGTGAAAACGTTTTCACCGTTATTTCCTCATTTATTTGACCGCTTTATTCCTATTCACGCTTTCTTAATATGAGCGTAGTGTACGCCGCAAGCCGTGACCGCCAAACCAAGACCCCGGGAAAGCATCCCCGCTTTGTGTTGATGTCTCGAGTGTTGGTTGCACCTTGAGTGCAAGTGGCGCTCTAGGGCGCGTGTGGCATGTGCCAATGGCATGTGCGGAACACCTTTGTTGCGGGTTGCACCTCGAGCGCAAGTGGCAATGCCAGAGATGCTAGTGGCGTGTGTGGCATGTGCCAATGGCATGTGTGGAATGCCTTGGTGGTAGGTTGTACGTTGAGTGTATGTGGCAATGCATAGAGCTTCTAGTGGCGTGTGTGGCATGTGCCAATGGCATGTGCGGGAATGCCTTGGCGGTAGGTTGCACGGTTTTGCAAGTTAGGCTACCAGCGGGGGTTTTGGCATGTGCCAATGGCGCATACGGCCAAGTTATCCTAGGTTGCACGGCTTGTAAGTTGGGCTACCAGCGTACGTGTTTGGCATGTGCCAATGCCATGCGTGGCCAATTTGGATCATGGCCTGGTAAGAAAAGCTACCAACGAGTGTGTTGGCATGTGCCAATGACATGCTCGGCCATTAGGTCCACGGCCTGGTAAGAAAAGCTACCAGCGAGCGTGTTGGCATGTGCCAATGGCATGCTCGGCCATTAGGGCCACGCCATGGTGAGAAAAGCTACCAGCGAGCGTGTTGGCATGTGCCAATGGCATGCTCGGCCATTAGGGCCACGCCCTGGTGAGAAAAGCTACCAGCGAGCGTGTTGGCATGTGCCAATGGCATGATAGGCCATTAGGGCCACGCCCTGGTGAGAAAAGCTACCAGCGAGCGTGTTGGCATGTGTCATGTGCACTCCCGGTACCATCGTACAGGGTAAATTGAGGATAAGAGTACCCCCTTGGGAGAGGGATTCTCTGCATTTCGGATGGGTAAGGGGGTTGGTCATGATGCACATCCAATTCATCATTCTTGATTCGGTTGCGGAGAAGTTGTTCCAGATCTTTTCGCGTGACGAAGTTAAGCGGCTGATTTCTTTCCAACGGGATTCTAGCGAGTTTCCTCATCCGTGAGGCGTGCTCCGCCGAGGTGTCGGCGTCGGGGTTGTTGGAGACGTTCCTAAGCGGCTCGGAGGACGCGACTCACGTGGTAGTCGCTCCGTCGTGGTCTTGAGAAAGATGAGTACCTCCTTCGCGTTGAAACCATATCCGTCTAGGCTCGGCGAGCATCTCTTGTCGTTCCATCAAATCGGGATGGTGACATAACGACGACTTTTCTCGGTCCCTCCGGTCTCTCGTCCGCTTCGGCGGGGTAGTTGGAACCTTAGTTGTGGCCTGAGGCGCCATGCTAAACGAGAATTCTGGGCCATAGCGGCGGCTCGGCCCCCGGTGACGGTGGCGTGACACCCGAAGAGATATTTTCGTTGCCATGATTAGAGGGTTGTGCAGACACTAGAGGAGGCGCGGCTCGCCTCGGTGATTGGCGGTGTTACGCTTTGAGGGAGTGCATTCGATGTTACCGTAGTCGCAGTGATGCAACGACGTTATTGGGAGAGACGCTAACATATATCGGGGATGCGTTCTGTGCTGGTGTTCTCTGCAGCCCGCTCCGACTCGAGTTCCACCATGTTGGGATTTGACGTCGGGGAAACGAAATCAGGAGTCGGAGTTGGTATTGTAACCGATAGATCAATCCTCCCGCCGTGGTCGCCAATTTTATGGGTAAAATCGTTTCCGCCGATTTTGGTAAATTCGGTAGGTGAGTGAGAAACCGGTTTAAACCCTAAAAATGTGCCGCACGTGAGCACTTTCTAGATTCGAGAGATCAATTGCACAAGTCCGGCCTAAACCAAGAAATGGCCGTTCTGCACTTGCTTCTGGCCACAAAGTGGAGGAGAAGGGTTGATTTGGGGAGGGACGCAAAGAAAAGGTGTTGAGACCGGAATACTCTGGGAGAGTAGTGTCTCGACTTGTATCGAGAAGTGAAAGCTTAGGAAGCTTGCAAGAGATGAAAGCTTTTTTTGGAGAGCTTGCAAAGTTGCCTTTTCCGAGAGTGTTGTATTTTTCTCCCCGACCGAGACTTGTTGTCTGGTGGAAATAGGTAAGACCTATTTATACAAGTCGAGATTGAAACGTACCTTGGCCTCATGAAGGAAGAGAGTAAAGGGTGAAATAATGGGAGGAGGTGGTAACCGCAAGGTGTTTATGGGTGAAAACGTTTTCACCATTATTTCCTCATTTATTTGACCGCTTTATTCCTATTCACGCTTTCTTAATGTGAGCGTAGTGTACGCTGCAAGCAGTGACCGCCAAACCAAGACCCTGGAAAGCATCCCCGGTTTGTGTTGATGTCTCGAGTGTTGGTTGCACCTTGAGTGCAAGTGGCGCCGCTAGGGGCGCGTGTGGCATGTGCGAACGCCTTTGTTGCGGTTGCACCTCGAGCGCAAGTGGCAATGCCGGAGCTGCTAGTGGCGTGTGTGGCATGTGCCAATGGCATGTGTGGAATGCCTTGGTGGTAGGTTGTACGTTGAGTGTAAGTGGCAATGCATAGAGCTACTAGTGGCGTGTGTGGCATGTGCCAATGTCATGTGCGGAATGCCTTGGCGGTAGGTTGCACTGTTTGCAAGTTAGGCTACCATCGGGGGTTTTGGCATGTGCCAATGGCGTGTACGGCCAAGTTGGCCTAGGTTGCACGGTTTGCAAGTTGGGATACCAGCGTACGTGTTTGGCATGTGCCAATGGCATGCGTGGCCAATTTGGATCATGGCTTGGTAAGAAAAGCTACCAGCGAGCGTGTTGGCATGTGCCAATGACATGCTCGGCCATTAGGGCCACGGCCTGGTAAGAAAAGCTACCAACGAGAATGTTGGCATGTGCCAATCGCATGATCGGCCATTAGGGCCACGCCCTAGGTTGTCTATATACCACTACAACACTAGCTTGTTCCAAATGATTGGACTTGACCTTGTAGAAAAAGACATTTAATCCTGAAAGGTGTAAAGATTTTTACAAACAAATAGCCACAAGTTTGGTATATCTATCTTTTGATGATTACATTTTTTCCTTTCCATTTTTTTCTATGAAATTAAGACGTTTTAGAGGTACGTGGATTGAATTCTACTTTACTTTCATCAAAACTCTGATCAATTATTGTAGAAAAGCGTAGTCTAGTTAGTATAAATCGAGTAATTATGCTAACTCGAGTCAGCATAATTACAATCATATGAACGTAGAAATCTACTCATAATCAATATAAATCGAGTCAACCCTAGGTTCCTAGCCTCAATAAAGCCGTTCACTCTCTTAAATGAACCTTTCACGTCGACTGAAAAATTCTGATTTTTTTTCTATCAAAGCTCTTTGAGAACATGGTTTCAAGTTGGTTGTGAAAATTATAGGTTATTTCTTCGTATACCATATTTAAATGGTTTCACCTATTTTCCACCCACATATTTCCTGTTTGCCACTCACCTTAATTACCACCCTTATTTATCCTATTTATCACTCACATATTTTATCGTATACCTAAATACCAATATTTGTACCCAACACTAAAACCACAAAATCATAAATAACGAAAAGCTAACCCTAAAACAATTATTCTTCTTCTCCCGCAGCCGACTACTTCTTCCCAATCTCTCGGATTTGTGTGTCATCCACTCGAAACACCGCTTCTTCACGCTTCCATTGAACAAGTTCCGTTTATATTAGCCAGTAAATGCTTCTTAATTTGTAAATCCATGGATTAATTGAGACTCTTAAACGCTGTGCTACTCCATTGTATATTTGCAGAATCAATTAATTTGATGTAAAAAGTGATCATCACGCTGAGTAAAGAGGGACCTAATGAACAGAGTTTGGAGATTACAATTGTTTAGTAACCCTTAACACATTCGTCAACCATTAATTAAGTACAGATGATCATGTGATTCACCAATACCGCTGCTAAGGTGGGAATTTCACCCACTAACTTGTTTTATCATAGGTTGAATCCTTAGATTTCTATATTGCTAACCACTCTGGACCCAAAATCTCCCCATCTCTCCCACCGAAAATACTACTTCAACTGATTATGGTACAATTATGATTAAAAAAATCATAAGCTTTTGATGAACAATCATGTTAAATAGAATTCTAATTTAGGTTTATTAACAGTTCTTAATAGAAAGGGAGATCCATTGAAGAAGACAAAAAAAAAAAGAAAGGGAGATCCATTAAAGTTATAATTTTCATGAGTGGTAAATAGGAAAAACTATAATTGAAAGTAAAACTATTTTTAATATAGGTGGCAAATAGGAAAAGTATGGGTGGAAAATAGGTGGAACCTACTTAAATACCAGTTAAGAAGTTACTTTCAACCAAAAAAAACTAAAAATTAGTTTTAGAACATAATTTACTTCATAACTCTTTACGAAGCAAATTGTTCTTCCTTCTGAACTTTGAAATTAACCTAAAAGGGGTGTTTTGATATACTTTGAGAAATGGTTTTCGAATTTTTTGAAGCAAAAAGATAAAATAAAATAAAAAGAAGTTATGTTAGGAATAAAATCTCAATTCGACTTCTTAGAATTAATAACTTCTTGCAAAAGAAAAAATATTTTTGCGTCTAATTTCTGGATACTTATGTTTTTTTAAAAATAAGAACATTGTCCCTTTTAGTATTCAAACACCCTCTTAATCAATAGGCAAAAGTCATTGTAGATATAGATTAGACGAACATAATCAAACAGTTCCTTCGCTGCAATTAATTAATCCACAATGCTTAATCTTAACCAACATGCGAAAGTCATGATTGATACAGATTAGATGACCATTAAAGTTTAGTGGATTAATTAATTGCAAGAATGACCTAATTAAAGTTTGCACAATTCTTAAAGGCAACCAATGGAAAGGAGTATTCTTAGGTATTATTTTACAATTATAACCTTATGGATAATAACTTGTCAAATTTAAAAATGATTTATCTCACAAACGATACAATGGATTTTCGTAAACTTTGTATCGTTGAAAGACATTTTAAAACATGGGCCAATTATAGAATGGTCATACTTTTTGTAATTCGGTCACAAAATGATCATACTTTTGTAATTCATTTACAAAATGATCTTTTTCCATCCGATTTAACACTTTTGAATAAAATGGTGTTATCTTTTCCGAAAATACCCTCCCTCAAAATACCCTTCCTAGTTAACTAATTGGTTGAAGTGATGGTGATGAAGCGGTGGTGGTGGTGGTAGAAGCTTAAGAATCTCTGCTAAACCCTGAAGGGGAAGCGGTGAACCCTTTAGGTGAATGCAGTGTAACGATCCTGAATGCGGTGTAACGAACCTGAATGCGGTTTTACGATCCTGAATGCGGTGTAATATATGTAAGCGGCACCACCACCACCTAAAAATAACACCACCGTCAAAAAAATTACAGTGAAAGCAAAAGTTAAAATTGTGTATGGAGGGATAAATATGAAGGACACATAGGTAATTTCATTAACATATTTAACTGTGAGTCACCACTTCACTCTCTTTTTAACGGAAATATGATCATTTTGTCAATAGTTTGTAACAGTAAGATGCTTTTGTGAATCGGGTCCTAATACTAGGACTGTTTTGTACATTTTCCTTAAAACATCTACGTAACGAATATAAACATGGATACCAAATTGTAAATATTTTTTATACTAACGATAATCAATCAAAAGGATAGGTTTATAAATATCCCCTTATGTAATGAGATTGGTCAACTAATAATGGGACAAATTTTTTTGAAGGTCATCTAATAGTGGGACGGAGGGAGTATGTCTTTATAAATAATGCACAATACTTAACCTTAATCAAGACAAAAGTCATTATTGATACAGATTAAGTGCATATAACCAAAGCAACTTATGTCAATTAATCAGTTTAACTCTCTCAATTAGCAGCTGGATAGAGGAAACATATATAATGACAAATTAAGCAAGTGAAACAGTGTGACAAATACAAATGTACATATATATTGTGGGCTGAAAGATTGACTTGTCTAGTAAACCACCATGGTTTTCTCTCATAGATTTTGTACTGCTTTGTGTGTCTTGTCATCTAACAGTTCATAGTTCATCATTTAGTCATCTTTTTCTTTCTGTAATGTGATGATACCTCAACAATTTAGTAGACTAGCCCAAATAGTCTAACTATATTTTGTACTTTATTTAGATAAATCTATTGGCAAATAAAGTACTGAAAAATAATATTTATCTGCATCCAGTTGTGAGACTACTCTTTCCGAAGTTATTTATTTTGTTCGTTTGGATCTGACTCGAAATCTGAACTTAACTCGACGTAGCAGATGTGATAAATCAGATGTTTATATATAATGAGTTAAATTAAGACAAGCCGGTTAGAAGAAATGAGATAAGGGCTGCACATGGGCGGGTTTGGGCGGGTATTAGCTAAAACCAACCTCGCACCCACAGACTGCGGGTTTTTATTTTCATAACCAACCCCGCACCCATAAACAGCGGGCGGGTTTTGTTACCCGCCCGCTACGGATTGGGCGGGTTTGGGTTTAAACCCGCTTAAACCCGCTTTATATTATAATCATTCACACACATGTTTTAAAGTTTAAATAAACTACTTACTTAAGTTCTTGATAACTTAAAAAAACAAACCATAAACATAACTACATAAGTCTTCATTGTTAAGCTTAAACAAGTACTAGTGTACATAGTACACTAGTACTTCCATTAAAAACAAGTTTAAAGTTTAAACATTACGACTACTTTAAAGTTCAGATTAAAACTTAAACCAATAAAAGTTTACAGACCAATGGTAAGTGACTCATGTCTCTTCTATCATCTTCAAGTCTCTCCTCCTAGCATCCTCAAGGATCAAGGACTTCCTATTAGTTTTATCAATGGTGTATATTTAGTGGGTTTTTCGGGCGGGTTTGGGCGGGTATTTGCTAAAACCAACCTCGCACCCATAGACAACGGGTTTTTATTTTCATAACCAACCCCGCACCCACAACAGGCGGGTTCGGATTAAAAACCCACGGGTTTAGCAGGTACGGGCGGGTTTGGGTATGATGGACGGGTCTTGTGCAGCCCTAAATGAGATCAAACAAATTGTCAGTAATTTTATGCATTTTTTATCCGGGCATTAGGTTGAAAAATCCAATGTAATGATTTAGGCGTCCCTAGCCTATAGCACTTCTTGAAAAATTTATATGTTTTACTGTAAATTCTGAATGCTGAACTCACATTGAACTGCTTATATAGAAGTCGGGCCAAAAAATATAATAGTTGTCATAGGAAAGACGCGACAAACACTCTCTCAAGCAACCTCGAGAGGAAGAATGTGTCACAAAAAAAGCGAACAGTGACCTCTCTTGTATTGAGAGAGTACTAGCTTTGATCTTTAATGGCCGCCTGTGATTCCACATTGACATAGAGAGGACGTTTATGGTAAGTTAACCCGTGGTAGAAAATAGTAGTCTTGAGTTCACGTGTTTACTGTGTTTGCATTCCATACATGTTGGTTTCATTTAACCCGGGATCAATTATTTACTCTTTACAGCCTATAAAATTGTACTTACTGCCTAGCTGGTGCACTGAATCATTTTTCTCTTTAATCCAGACTCAACTGTGATATGATTTTATTCATCTTTTGGTTGGTTAGTAATAATTAGATGAACATGCTGACGAATTTCAAACTCAAATCGTTGTGTTTAAGTTGTTAATAAAAACAACCAGAATGTAATATCCAGAGATCATTAGGAAGTCATATGTGCATATATACAATGTAAACAGAAGACCGTATTTTCTTTTGTGAATGAAGAATGAAATTTGTAGTCCACAGACTACTTTGGCCGTGTGGTTGAATGTTTTGGTTAAACAACCACCGTGAGAATTGGTTGCTAGTATGATGGCTCTATCATATCCCCTAATAATGAGTACACTCAGTGCTGTAAGGATGGTCTGTTGGTTGGTGTTTTAGGCTGTTAGTGTCTGTTTTGTAGGTGTGAAAAATAATATGTTTTCGATTCCTTTTGTTATTGTTTGGTCTTGCTTGTTTTTTTGATCATTGTCATTAAAGGCTGTGTGTGCATGCAGCATGCTCTTGTTGTTGTTTGTTGCTTTTTTATTGCTGAAATTATCATGTCGTCGTACAAAATCCATTATCGCGCTTAATTGGCTTAGAGTAGCCACTAATAAACCAAACACAAGTTTAGTTGATTTGTGACAAAATGAATATGGAGATTATTAGACGGACCTGAGAGATCAAATCAGGTTGTCATGTTAGGCTGTTATCACTGACCCGTAATCCAAACTTTGGTTGAATAAGATGTAACTAGACCCAAAATTTCAATGAGATGTTTTTTGGATGTTTTGGTAGATTTCAAACAAAGCAACGTGATATTTTTGGCATCCGCATTTAGCTCCTGATCTTGGATACCTCTGATTCAGATGCTGTTTGTATCGGCAGAAATTTTATAGCAGACAAAACTGCCAACAGGATCAAGCAAAGTAATCAAGTACGTAGGTGGTTTTAAGCTAAATTTACAAACCGTTTATTCTTTTTCTAACTCAATAAAATCCTATGAGAATCTAACTCAATAAAGAGAGAAAAATAAACAATAAAGAGACCCAAGGGACCAGGTCTGATAATCAATATTTTTTTGACGGAGAAATTTGGTGAAAGATGTATCATCATTTGAATATAGAGACATCAACATAATTAATGTTTCAATGGAAACATATTTGTATGCAGTAGCAATGAGGCATCATAGACCCTGACAAGGTCTATTTTCCATCAGGATGGTGGGGGTCGATGTTTTTATTACATTTATGGTAATTCATTGTAGTCCATTGAATTTTCATACTTTGTCCAAGCATATGTACACTACTTCTTTGTCATTACAATTAGACTAACACCAACGCATGAGAAAAGTAATTATTATCATAGTATTGTGCACAGTTTGTTTCGTGGAATTATCAATAACATTGATTGTTCGTGACAAATCTTATCTTATTTACATTCCCCCACAGACAACTTATATATGCAACACCGAGCCATAATGAAAAGATACCGATATAGAAACCGCGTCCGGTATCTCTTCTACGTAAAAAAAAGAAAATGGTGATCTGTGTAGAGGCTAAGGGCGCAAGACGACTATTACACTTGCCAACTGACTCTCCAAACCTACTTAAAATCCTAACTCCGGATATGGCTCGGAGCTATACCGCTATCTCAGTGCTAACTCCAAAAATGAAAGCATAGCTCTATTCCCAAACGGATTGTTAATTTAGAACGGACCAATATTGTTTAAAAAGAATGAATGAAAAGTGAAAACAGAGGAGTAAAAGCAGATTCCTTTAGTGTACCTTATATTGGCTCCAACTGCTACAAAAAAAATTTTAACCTATGCACATTATTTTAGATACCCTAGGAAGCAGTAAGAAACTATTTATTTTGAAACGAAAGCAAAAGTACATAGTACCATATGTCATCCATTAAGAAGGGGAATCATTTTATGTGCTCTTATTGCTTCTTGTATATATGCATGATCTCTGCAACTTTGTGCTGAGAGCTTTTGCATAAAGTGAGTAGTGAACGAGAGGAACATAATGGAGGTTGATGAACAAGGTTTCTTAGAGGAATTACTGAGCTTAAGGAGAGAAAGTTGGGAAACTTTTCCTCCACAAATGAATGCTACTACTGATGATGAAATGATGATGCTTTCCAATGGATGGAGTACTTTCAATTGCTTCAACGAGATGATGATTACTAATAACCCGCCAAGTTTGCATTGTTTCCCACCGAGTCCATCATTGTTCGGAGGAGAATTCGAAATGTCTTCGTCAAAGTCACACCAACTCGATCTTGTTTCTTCATTCAATGAAATGAGTGTCCCATTCGGAGAAGATCTTAGCTTTATAATGCCAGAGATAGAAAACAACTTCACTTTTGAGCAAAAGCTGGATGCAGTGACAACTCCATTGTTCATAGAGCAACAGGATGGTCAAATAGTTTTACCTAGTCCTTTATTAAGCAATGATCAACCTCAAAAGTTAATCGAAGATGAGAACAATGATACAAATCTTAAACTTGAGCAAGTTCATCAAGCTAGTACTAATCAGATTCAAGTATTTGAAACGGGTTTAGAGAGGAAGATGACTAAGTTGAAGAAAGTTGAAGGACAACCATCAAAGAATCTAATGGCGGAAAGACGGCGAAGAAAACGATTAAATGACCGCCTTTCGATGCTTCGTTCCGTTGTTCCTAAGATTAGCAAGGTAATTTAATAACTCACAGTATACGTGTACTAATGAACTCAAATATTGCTATGTGATGAGCTCAAACATGTGAAATTAGGGTTATGTTTTCTCTTAATTAACAGATGGACAGAACATCTATACTTGGAGATACAATTGATTACATGAAAGAATTACTTGATAGAATCAAAACCTTGCGAGGAGAAATCCCTCAAATGGGTGGTTCAACAAACAATTCAATGGATACCTTTAAGGACATCAAGTCAAAGGAGATCCTCATAAGAAATACTCCCAAGGTATGCTCACATTATATTTTTGTTAGAGTACTAGTTGTGCCAAAATTTATAGCCGAAACCCGAACTCTAAATCGAATAATCTTGTAGTTTGAAGTAGATAGGAGGGAAACGGATACTCGAGTCGAGATTTCATGTGCAGGGAAACCGGGGTTGTTATTATCGACTATTACTACCATTGAAGCATTAGGACTTGAGATTCAACAGTGTGTTATAAGCTGTTTCAGTGATTTTGCAATGCAAGCTTCATGTTCAGAGGTAAATATAATATAATACTAGTCATATAGTGGTTAATTATCTTGATTAGTCTATTCAACATTTTTGAGCTAACTTTAATTTATGATTGTATTCATTGATAGGAATTGGAGCAAACAAAAATAATAAGCTCTGATGAAATAAAACAAGCATTATTCATTAGTGCAGGTTATGGAGGAAGATTTCTTTAGAGAAAGAAGAGACACACCAACAAAAGTAGTACCAATCGATTTCTCCGGTTGCGTTTGTTTTTTGCTGAGTTTTTGCACATAGTCGCATCTGAATTTGACTCATCTAAGTATGACCCATAATTAGACTCATTTTAACTCGGTCAGAGGAAAAAAATTTTTATAATACATATCATTTTTGTTAAATTAGATGAATTTTGACAAACTGAATGCAAAACTTAACTCATTCACCTCTGAGTTTCAGTCTAATCTCAAGTTCGACTTAGACCTGAGTCAAATTTTGATGCCGAGTCAGTAAAAAACAAACGCAGCTTGCGTGTGTAGGATATCTATTTTATTTTATTTTTCCAGTGAATAAGTTATTGTAATAAGTTGTTGTTTTCTTTTACTAATGAGTGAATGTATTCCTTCAATCAGTTTGAATTTTTAGGAGAGATTGAAGGAGGGGGCATCAAATATTTTTTTTTCCTAAGATAATAATTTGATGTGTTCTATATAAGTAGATGTTGTCTAGCTAAATTCTATAGTACCCTGCTGTTTGCTCTTTTTTAGAAATTTGTAGGGCATATCTAGTTTGAACAAGTGATTAAAGTACTATTTTTTTAATCTGAAACCCCGGAGCAATAATGAATCGAAACTTCAATCAGTTTGAATTTTTAGGTTAGATTCTGTTTAATTTGGAATCTAATCTTCTTTTCATGATTAACTATTGTTTCTAAAGTTAACTTTACTATTTAATTTGGTATCTAATCCTCTTTTCATGATTAACTATTGTATTATTGTTAGTCATATGATTGTTTTTCATGGGGTTTAACCTTATAGATATTATAAATCTTCATATTACTGGATGTTTCTCTAGTAGAATAAGAGAGTTTGTTTGTCATATTGATTTTGGATGAGGTTCGACCATTTAAAGATTAAATTTAGAGATTGCGTGTGTTTTCCTATTAGAAAAGCGAAGTTTTTTCAATGTTAATAAATATATTTATGATTTAAATTTAAGATTAAGAGTTTCTTGATACTCCTTGTTCAATGAATAAACGACCCGTTTTTCAAACTTTGCTTCCGGCAGCATAAATCAAAAGATTAAGGATAATGATGTGTTAATTTTTGTAAAAGCATAGAAACCTGAATGGGTGCATATGTTTGGGTAACAATCTGAAAGTACGTCAATTACAATGACATGACACCAATGTGTGATGTGCATACAGAAAAAGGAATTTTACTTTTGTATGGTCAAGTAAATCAGTAAGTGTCACTTTTTTGCTGCAGCAGATAAGGCTAGCTACTAGCAAATCCATCTTTTGAGATGCAAAGATTGATGTAAACTATTTTTGACTGATCTGTGATTGACTGATTCTTTTGTATTTACCTACTTTCAACTGAGGGTTCTGTTTTGTGGTAAATGGCTTAGCCTGCAACTAGACTAGCTAGTAGCGAAGATGCTACAGTGACCCCGGATTTATATCCCTCTTTTTTACACCACTATGTGGCAGCTAAATCCACCATTGAATCCATCTCACCCAACCCCACCAGGAAAAATAGGGGTCCTGTTTATTGGAATGAGCCAATCAAAACTTGACACATAGTGGTGTCAACATTTTGGGGTATAAAAGCGGGGGCTCTAAAGCATTTTCGAGCTAGTAGCTAGTTTTCCAGACTAAGCACCTTACTTAATCACAAGAAGCGCACTTATAGATACATTATGATGTGTTCTTACTTTATGTACAATCGGCGTATTAATGTGTCCTAAGTTGCAGATTAGTCTCTGGTAAAATGCCAAAGTTATCAGATGATGACACAAATAACTTGAATTCGGAATTCATCCACAACGTTTCATAGTGATCTATTATTATAGACAAATGTATATTTAAAGTTCTCGAGTTATTGACATTTTAGCAAGAACTGGTTTAGATAGTTAGGAATGTGGCATCTTTACTCAAAAATCATTTATACGTTGTGTGAAAGAAAACTCGGGATTTTTTTGGTGAAATAATCTAGGTCGTAAATATCATAGTATCTTCCCCTCGTATTTTCAAATCAGTGGTGATATGCCAATCCACCTTTCCAAATCAGTGATGAGACCCCTCTTGGGATTTCCCACATGATTTCTTCCGTTTGGTGAGGAGTTACTGCTATTTACATGTCGTTTGTTTATGGTTTTATAAACTGAAACCTTATTTGTTTGCTGGTGACTCGGGCGTCCGGATTCGAAGTCAACCCGGCTCGGGCCAAGTCGATGAGTCATACCATTTGTTTTGCTTTTGAGTCGATCGACTCAACCTCGCTCGGACATAACCCCGACTCGGATCCATTTGAGTCAGGCACCAAAATATCGACTCAAGGAGCACACCACTTGACTCACGTTTTTGAGTCGAGATGAGTCGATCGACTCACGTTTTTTGAGACAGATGAGTCAGATCTGACTCAAAACAAACATATTGAGTCAGATCCAGATGAGTCAAGTGATTTCACTCAGATCCAGACGTCTCAGATGAGTCAGGAATAAACAAACATGGTGTCAGTCATCTGAATCAGATTTATTATCTGACTCGAAAGAATAATGATAGATTTTCATATTTATTTTTGAAACAAGCCACCGTCAGATTTGTACAGACTACAGACGCCTTAAGGAAGTTATGAATCTAGCTTATTACATCTTCTCAGGTCAGACATCTGAAAAATGAAAAGACAAAAAAATCAGATATCTGACTCGGACGAGTTAGACAACGAATCAGAAAACAAACAAATGTGCCAGTAAGATACTTAGATATGAGGTGCGCACCTTCCTGAGACTCGAGTAGAGCACACCAAAGGCCAGGGCCTAGCGGGTCAGTACTCATTTAATTCCAGCTACACAAATTTCCGTTCATTCATTCATGATTAGTGAAAACAAGGCTTGACACTAGCAAGAAAAATGAGCGCCCTCAGAAGGGTAATCTCCAATTCTTCATCACTGAATCCTCCTCATCTGGTTCTTCTCGGCAATAGATGTTATGTTTCAAATACTTCCCATTTGGTAAGTACAGTGATTAATGAATGCAACTCTGGCAAAATCAAGAAACTAGATGATGCTTTCTTTTACTTGGATAAATTAGTTGCACTTCATCCATTACCATCTAATACAGCTCCATTCAATCATTTACTGAATTCACTGTGCAAACTTAAATATCATTCTGATGTAATGATCTTGTATAACAAAATGAATTTGGTTGGGTTCAAACCTTGTATCATTACGCTGAACATTTTGATCAACAATTGTTGTCAATCCAAGAATACTGATATTGGGTTTAGCTTGTTTGGGTGTGTTCTAAAGAGGGGTTATAATCCTGATGTATATACTTTCACATATTTGATCAAAGGGTTGTGTTTTCAGACGAAGACTCGATGTGCCGTTGAACTGTTTGACATAATGATTGAGATGGGGATTCACCCGAATGAATGTACATGTGTAGCTTTAATTACTGGGCTGTGTAGAACTGGCAATATCGGTCTTGCTCTTAAGGTGCAAAACAACATGGTTAGATGGAATAACTTCGAGCCGAATGTTTATTCCTATGGTGTTATCATAGATTCTTTATGCAAAGAAGGTTTACTCGACGAGGCTTTGAATCTGTTTTTGCAAATGATAGATGATGCAAATATAGTCCTGAATGTTGTTGTTTATAACACATTGATTAATGGTCTTTGCAACTCTGACAGGTTAAGTGAGGCTGTAAGACTCTTCGATGGCATGTCTAGCCAAAGGGTCTCTGCAGATGCACTTACTTACACTTTTCTGATTCGTGGATTTTGCAAACGCGGGTTGTGGAAGGAAACAAAGCGATATTTTGATGCAATGGCAGAGAATGGGGTTTCGCCCTCGGTAGTTAATCTGAATATATTGATAGATTCTCTGTGCAAAGAAAGGAAAATAGAAGCAGCTTATGGGATATGTGAAGAGATGATCAAGTTAGGCACAGAACCTGATGTATGTACTTATAATTTGCTGATCGGAGGTCTGTGTTTGACGGGTAAGCTAAAGGAGGCGCGGAGCTTGTTTGATTCAATGGTGGGTAAGGGCCTTGAACATAGTGTTTACAGCTTCAGCGTACTGATTAACGGGTATTGCAAGAGATCTAGGTTGGATGAAGCTATGCAACTCTACAAGAAAATGCAAAATAAGGGAGTGAAACCCAACCTAGTTACTCACAATACACTAATAGCAGGACTTTGCAAGGTCGGAAAACTTAAAACTGCCCAGAGCTTGCTAATTGAGATGCAATCTAGTGGTATGTCTCCGGATATAATTACGTACAATGCAATACTGGATGGACTTTGTAAGAGTCAATGTATCGATGAGGCAATTGAATTATTCGGGTCCATGGAAAATAAAGGATTGGAAATTGACATTCACTTTTACAATACATTGATGAATGGGCTGTGCAGATCTGGGAACTTTGGGAAGGCAATGGAACTGTTTTGCGAAATCTCAAAGAAAGGATTAGTTCCTGACATTGTAACGTTTAACACTTTGATCAGTGCCGTGTGCAAAGAAGGAATGTTCCTTGAGGCCGAGAATTTGATCAGGGAAATGGAGAACAAAGGTTGTGTACCAGATGCTATCACGTACGATACCGTTATTAAGGGTCTTCTTGAAGAAAAACATGTTGCGAAAGCGTTAGAGTTTCTGAAAGAGATGCGCGGAAGGAAATTCTTACCGAGCAATGCTGTTAAATCCCTGTTAATCAATTCTATGTCTGCGGATCAACTCAAAAACTTGGGATTCCCTGAACCTATATAAATCTGATGTTTGGCCATGTAGTTGTTACTGGTTGTACAAGTGATATTTTTCGGGTTCATTGTCGACTCAAAATTAAATGCTCTTGAGATAATTCATTAAAAGGCTCCAAAACTGTGCAGTGGCTCCATAATCAGTCATCCTTGAGCTCTAAAACTGTAAACATTTTTTACTGATCTGATTGACTGAATCTTTTTAGTCACCTATTTTAAACTGAGGTTTAAGTTTTATGTTAAACAGCCCAGCCTGCCTCTGGACTAGTTTGCCTAATGCACCTTAAATTCACAGCCTTGTTCTTTTCTGACTCAAAACCTTGTTATTCATACACATAAAAAGTAAGAGGCCTTGTGGCCTTGTTCTAGATGACTCAACATTTGGATCTGACTCGGTTAATATGAACATTGTTTTGGCTAAATCAAATCACCAACTTATAAATATTTCATTGAAAATTGCATATATCCAGTAGTATGTTGATCTGTTCGAGGACAACTACTTATCTGAATTTAAAACTCATCAAACACTGCACAGTACCGACTGCTTTGAATGAATGTGTGTTCGAAATTTTCAAGCAATCAACACTTCAATGCCAATATGTTTTGGCAGTCTGGCATCTCCAATCATTCTTTGGCATGTGCATAGGAAGAGGCCTAATATAGTGATAAAGTTATTGAATGATGATACCGGTGACCGAAACCAGAGTTCAACTCCGGCAACAAAAAAGTAAAAATAAAATTACACTTTTGAAAAATAAGAAAAGACTAAACTAAAATGACACTTTTGCCCTAGTGGGTCATTTTATTCAAGAAGCTTCTCTAAATTTGATGCCGCTCAGATGTAAATGTAGTGAAACAAGACCTGATAAGAAAATGTATGAGTGCCCTAAAAGGGGTCATCTCCAATCATTCTTCATCATTACTGCATCCTCCTCATCTGGTTCTACTTGGCAATAGAAATTATGCCTCTGCTACATCCCATTTGGCAAGTGTAGTGATTGATGAATGCAACTCTGGCAAAATCAAGAAACTAGATGATTCTTTATTTTACTTGGATAAATTTGTTGCACTTCAAAATCCATTGCCATCTACTACAACATCATTCAATCTTTTATTGAATTCACTATGCAAACTTAAATGTTATTCAGACGTTATGATCTTGTATAACAAGATGAATATGATTGGGTTCAAACCCTGTCTCATCACATTCAACATTTTGATTAACAGTTGTTGTCAATCCAAGAATACTGATACTGGGTTCAGCTTGTTTGATGGTGTTCTAAAGAGGGGTTATCATCCTGATGCATATACTTTCACATATTTGCTCAAAGGGTTGTGTTTGGAGGAAAAACTTCTGAGTGCCATTAAACTGTTTGACAAAATGGTTGAGATGGGATATCAATCAGATGCTTATTTGTACAGTATATTCATAGATTCTCTGTGCAAAGGAGGGTTAGTTGGCAAGGCTTTGGATAACTTTTCTCAGATGATAAATGTTGCAAAACTAGTACCGGATGTTGTTGTTTATAACACATTGATTCATGGTCTTTGCAACTCTGACTGACAGGTTAGAGGAGGCTGTAAGACTCTTCGATGGCATGTCCAGTCAAGGGGTCTCTGCAAATGCACTTACTTACACTTTTCTAATTCGTGGATTTTGCAAACGCGGGTTGTGGAAGGAAACGAAGCGATATAATTTGATGCAATGGTGGGGAATGGGATTCTGCCCATGGTAGTTACTTTGAATATGTATTAATAGATTCTCTGTGCAAAGTAGGAAATGTAGAAGGAGCTTATGGGATATTTGATGAGATGATCAAGTTGGGAATAAAACCTGATGGATCTACTTATAATTCGCTCATGGGCGGTCTGTGTTTAGCAGGTAGGCTAGATGAGGCGCGGAGCTTTTTTGATTCAATGGTGGCTAAGGGCGTTGAGCAAGATGTTCGCAACTTCAATATATTGATTAATTGGTATTACAAGAGTTCTAGGTTGGATGAAGCTTTTCAACTCTTCAACGAAATGCAAAAGAAGGGATTGAAACCTGACCGGCTTACTTATAATACACTACTAGCTGGCCTATGCCAGGTCGGAAAAGTTGGAAATGCTCGGAGCTTGCTAACTGAGATGCGACCTAGTGGTGTATCTCCAGACATTTGGTCTTATAATACACTAATAGCCGGCCTATGCCAGGGCGGAAAAGTGAGAACTGCACAGAGCTTATTAGGTGAGATGCAATCTTGTGGTGTATCTCCAGATATATTTACATACAATTCAATACTGGATGGACTTTGAAGGAGTGGACGTATTAACGAGGCAATAGAATTATTTGGGTCCATGGAAGATAAAGGGTTGGTCTTACAATATATTGATCAATGGGCTGTGCAGATCAGGAGACTTTGTGAAGGCAAAGGAACTATTTTGTGAAATCTCAGACAAAGGATTAGCTCCTACCACAGTAACATATACCACTTTGATCAGTGTCGCGTGCAAAGAAGGGATGTCTCTTGAGGCTGAAAAGTTGATCAGGGAAATGGAAAACAAACCAAATGCTTTCACGTATGATATCATTATTAAGGGTCTTCTTGAAGAAAAACATGTTGCAAAAGACACCAAGAATCTAATTATTAACATTATAACTGGAAATGACAGAATCAAACAAGAATTATTTAGTAATAATCGGCCTCCTCTGAAACCAGGATACCACTAAAGACACCAAGAATCTAATTATAACTGGAAATGACAGAATCAAACAAGAATTCATGTGACTGATATCTTTTAAGAATCCTCTAATCCAAACTTTTGATATAATTATTTAGGTATAGCACCTAATACTGATAGGAATATAATTTATTCCGTTAGTAGAATGTGATGTGATTAATAGAATCCAAGAACAAAATTCAATACATTGACTAATTTTTGCTGAAGATAATTTTGTTTAATTCTTCGATTGGGTTGAGAGAATATGTTCAGTTGATCCCACACGGTTCTTACTCGGTATTAGTCGTTAATAATTTTTTGGAAAAAAGTTTGATCTAGCAGCGCTAGATCAAAAATGATCTAGCGCTGCTAGAGCCGTTGGATGGGTCGATCCAATGGTGGTGGTTGTGAGTGGAGTTTTTTACTCCAAGGGCAAAAATGCAATTTTCATTAAAAACCACCACCACCATTGGATTCACCCATCCAACGGCTCTAGCAGCGCTAGATCAAAATCGTTTCCTAATTTTTTAATCATCGATTCTACGTGATTCTTATTCGTACCCGTCACTGACAATTTATTTTTAATCAGCTTATTGTTGAGTTTTGAGCTGGTACACCGTATATAATTAATGATAAGATACCAATCTAATCTCACAAGAAACTGCTAAATTTGATCGATTAGGAGCAACATTACATGTGCTCACCCATATGTTGTGTGTCGTAGATATTATACAATTAGGGTAAAACTGATCAGTAGTAAGCAGCAAGATTAAGTTAATCTATCACAGTCGGAGTCACCTCTTGTCCATTGTGTCTAAGTAGATGTCAAGTACCAACTGATATTGACAAGACTAGTAGATGATTCAGTGATAGAACTAGTAGATGATGCAATAACAGGGAAGGACGATAGCTTAGTAACCTCTACACTCAATGAGCGCAACCTTGATCTTTTCTTTTCATTCCACACTTAAACAGATCCCCAAAATGTTCCTTAAATACTAGAAAGCAAAACCCTAATCGAAAGCCCTATCTAACAGCAAACTACCACGTGTAGATCGAGTACACGTTGGTTTACAAGGTAAATAGTAATAATGAGATAATAATAACTTTTAACGGCTTCCAATGATTAGTTGATTAATACACTCATCGTCACGCTAAGGGGAAGCCGAAGGGTCATAACAATTACCCTCCTCTTCAGACAATCTTTGCCCTCAAATATTGAACTTAGGGAAGTGTGCATCCACGTTTGCGACATCCTCCCAAGTAGCATCAGCTGGGGATGTATGCGACCATTGGATCAAAACTCGAGAAACGGTTGACCTTGGCGAAAATCTGTCGGAAAGCCGAGTCGCGAATTGGTTGATGAACAATGTCACCATATGAATTAGTAGGAGGCAGTGTGGTGGATGAGGCGATAGTGGCTCCAATCTTCTTTTTCAATTGAGAGACGTGAAAAACGTTGTGAATCTTGGAGTTGGTCGGGAGAGAGAGTTTATAAGCAACTGCACCAACCTTCTGAAGTACTTGGTAAGGGCCAAAGTATCTGGCAGAGAGTTTCATGTTGCTTCGTATGGCCATAGAGGATTGTCTATAGGGTTGGAGCTTGAGGAAGACCTGATCACCCACCTCGAAGGATCTGTCTGTTCTCGATTTGTCAGCAAAAATCTTCATCCTTTCTTGTGACTTTATCAGAGATTCTTTGAGTATATGTAGCATGGCATTCCTGTCTTTCAAATATTCTTCAACAACAGCAACTAAAGTGGTCACTTCAACAGGGAAATCCATGTGAGGTGGGTTATATCCATATAAGGCAAGTAAAGGTGTCATTTTCAAGCTTGAGTGGTAGTTGGTATTATACCACCATTCAGCTAATGAAAGCCATCTGCTCCAATGCATTGGTTTATGCCATGTAATGCATCTTAAATAGCCCTCAAGCGAGGCATTAACTCTCTCTGTTTGACCATATGTTTGTGGATGGTAAGAGGTGCTCATGTTAAGTCTTGTACCCAAAAATCTGAAGAGTTCCTGCCAGAAAATGCTTGTGAAAACTTTGTCTCTATCTGAGACAATAGAAGTATGTAACCCATGAAGTTTGAATACATGATGTAAGAATTCTTGAGCTCTGTAAGAGCCGTATATGGGTGAGTGAGAGCGATGAAATGGGCATACTTAGTGAGCCTGTCAACTACCACCATAATGACATCTTTCTTGTTGGATTTAGGCGGTCCTCTATAAAATCCATCGAGATATGTTGTCATGCTTGACTTGGAATTGGAAGAGGTTGAAAGGACACTGGTGGGTTGACATGTTCTCCCTTATTTCTCGGCAAGTATCACAATGATCGACAAAGAGTGTAGTGTCTTTTTAAGACCTTTCCAATAAAAATATCTCTTGGCCCTCGATAGTTTGCCTTGCACACCCGAGTGACCACCAACTCGAGCTAGAATGGATAGACTCTAAGTTTCTTCCTTAGTGCATTATTTGCTCCAATGTAAAGCCTCCTTTGTATCTTAGAATACCTTGGAATAAGAGTAATTAGGGACTGAAGTTGGGTTAAGTAAAAGCCGAAGAAGAAGTGTAGTAGCAACTGGATCTTCCTCATAACTTTGGATCACTTCATTGGCCCACATAGGAGTAGGGATGCACATGGTTCGGTTTTTATCGGTTTTTGGCAAAACCTAAACCGAAACCAAAGTAATCGGTTTTCCAATAATGAAAACCAATGAAACCATATAACCTATTCGGTTTCATTGGTTTCGGTTTCTACTCGGTTTTGTTAAAAACCAAACGGTTTTTGGTTAACCGAATGTCATGTCATAAAATCAAAATCAGTTCAAATCTAACTCATGATTTCAAAATCAAAGAAGAAAATGAGGTAACATGGCGAGGTTTGTTACAATCGCATTACATTTACCTTTGTAATCAAACTCCAGCTTTTAGGTTCGAGTAATGGTGAGGTGATGGTGATCAAACTAGAAGAAGAAGTAAAACAAAGAGAATAAGAAGGTGATGGTGATCCTGGTGGTGGTAGTTTTAGAACCGAGTGAAGTATGGTGGTAGGTGGTAGTTCTTTCACTTCGGGAAGAACGGGAACAACAGAGATGAAGTTCTAAGAAACATAAAAGATCGAAGAGAAGACTCGAGTGAAATATTATTAGGGTAAAATATCTAACATCCACGGCTAATATTAGTTCAATCCTATGGCTAGTAACAATCTCAGTTAACCATATGGGTTTTGGTTTGTTTTTTAGGAAACCTAAACCAAACCGATATCGGTTTTGGGAGTGACAAATTTAAATGAACCATTGGATATGGTTTCGGTTCGGTTCGGTTTAAATTGTTCGGTTTAGGTTTCGGTTTTCGGTTCTGGTTCGGTTTTGTGCAGCCCTACATAGGAGTGGACACTGCTAAAGTATTGCAGCTAGCTGGCATTCTTGAAAGAGCATCTGTAGCTGTATTCTCTACACCTTTCTTGTAATGTATTATATAGTCAAATCCCAGAAGCTTGACTAACCATTTTGACAGATTGTAGTGAGTTTTGATCCATGAAGTATTTAATGCTTTGTTGATCATGTTGAAGAAAAATGATGGCCCAAGAGGTAGTGCCTCCATTTTGTAATGACCATGACAATGACTAAGAGTTCCTTCTCATATGTTGAGAGACCAAGAGCTTTTGGGCCTAAAGGCTTGCTGAAAAATTCTATAGCTCTCCCTTCTTGCATTAGGACAGCTCCAACCCAGAAGTACAAGCATCTGATTCCACTACAAATGGTTTGGAAAAATAAGGTAGAGCTAATCACATGTAGAACACATGGCATTTTTAAATTCAAGAAATGCTTGCAGGCGTATCGAGACCAATTGAAGGAATTCTTCTTGAAGATATCAGTGAGTGGCTTGCAGATGTTGCCATAGTTTCTAATGAATTTCCTGTAATAACCAGTGAGGCCCAAGAACCCCCTCAATTGCTTCAATGTGGTGGGAACATGCCAATCTTGCATACACTGGATCTTTTCTGGATCAGCAACTACACCTTGAGCAGTAACAATGTGTCCCAAATATTGGAAGGAAGGTTGTGCAAAGGTGTATTTGGAGAGCTTGGCAAGTAGCTGATGCTGTCTAAGCAATGCAAGAACTTGAGATAAGTGTTCAATATGCTCCTTAAGTGATTTATTATAAACAAGTATGTCATCAAAGAAAACCAACACAAATTTTCTTAAGTAAGGGCCAAAAAATGAATTCATCAATGCTTGAAATGTAGCAGAGCATTTGTTAACCCAAAAGGCATGACTTTGAATTCATAATGTCCATGATGAGTTCTAAAAGTCTGTCTTGTGAATATCAAGGTATGTGCATTCTGATTTGTAGTAACCGGACCTTAAATCCATTTTAGTAAAGATAACAAGCACCATGTAATTCATCTAACAATTCATCAATAATTGGAATTGGAAACTTATCTTTAACAAAGTGATATCACCGAGCTTTAGGTAGTCTACCACGGAATCTCCATGTATTGTCTTTCTTCTTGACCAAAGCAAAATTGGGAAGCAAATGGGCTTTATTTGTCTTGAATGATGCCATCTTGCGGCATGGTTTGTACCAAGGATTCTACCACTGATTTATGCACATAAGGGCATTTGTAGGGCCTTAGAGAGACAGGGGAGGAGCATTGGGTTTTAAGCTGAATTTTGTGATCCAAGCTTCTTTGAGGAGGAAGTTGGTTAGGTTTACCAAAAAACATTTTGAATTCATCAAGAAGAGGAAGTACTTGGATGGTTGAGGTGTAGATGTAATGTGAAAAAAATTGGCCCACTAAGGCGGGGGTATTTTTCTTTAAGAATCTTTTCATAGCACTCCCACTTAGCATCATTAAAGATGGCTTAGATGTAGAACCACGAAGAGTAATGAGTTGATTGTGGTGGAGGAAGGAGATTGTGATTTTAGCTAAGTCAATGTAACATCTCCAAGAGTGCTCAACCAATCTGCTCCTAAAACTATGCCACACATCCACCAAGTGGAAGTAATCTTAAGTCTCCAGAAAATTCTTGATCTTGCATCTTCCAATGAAGGTTATGGCAGATCCTGGTGCTAGTTGTCTTAGCTCCATTTGCCACGATTACAAGTATGAGTGTAGGTTGAATGTCACACCACAATTGAGTAACTAAGGTGAATCTATAAAGATGTGGGTACTCCCTGTATCCACTAAGATGGTAACAACTTGATTTTTACATATCCAGGAATTCGTATAGTATCGTGAGAGGTTGCACCTGTGAGGGCGTGCAAAGAAATCTCCATTTCTGACTCAATTAGTGAATCAGAATATTCTGTGGTTGGAGGGGCTGAGATGAAGTAGCCGGGTTCTTCCTCTCGTGAGTACCATAAATAATTGTTGAGGTCGGCAATGATGACCGGGAGTATATTTATCATCACAATTGTAGCGAGTCCTTGAGCTCTGCGTTTATCTTGTTGGTCTCTGGTTAGGCGCCTGATTGGTTGTGGAATGTAGATAGATTTGTTTGGTGGGTTAGATGAAGTAGGTGGAGTCGAGTTAGTGTTGTTGGGGGAAGTTGAGGTGGTGGAAGGCTTTTGTGGTGGGGGTGTAAATTTGTTCAAGTATGTGGTGGTGGTGGTGGTGGGAGATTTGTAGAAACGGTGGTTTTGTGGGTTGATAGGTGAGGGAGCTTTCTTGTAAACGTGCCAGGTAATAAGCTTGGGATAGTGTAGTAGGCTTATGCATCTCCAAAGCATATCTAATGACATCTTTTAATCCTCCTAAAAATCTCATGATAAAGTATTCCTCCTTGAGAGAAGGATTGTTAAGAAGCATAAGGGTTTTAAGTGGTTCAAAACGATCAAAGAATTCCTCAACCATAGTGGTTTGTGACAATTTATTAAAGCAGCCTACGAAGTTCTCATTAGCTAGATCCTCAAATCTTTCACAGAGAGCTGTAGAAAAATCAGACCAAGAGATAAAAGGTTTACCGTATGAAAATTACGAAACCATGAGTCGACTTTTTCCCTCCGGTACATAGCAGCTACCTCCGTTTGCTGATTAGTTGGAACAGCTTTGAGATAAAAGAATCTTTCACACTTGCGTATCCAACATCTAGGATTCTCTCCATTAAATTTATGGAAATAAATTTTTGGGGTTTTGAAGTGAGAATCGTTGTGGATTTGGTTGTTGGGGTGAGATCCGTGACTAGACTCAGGAGTTATTGGAGTTTCAGGGTTTTTAATACTGGCTGACAGAGAGTTGAGGGTAGCTTGATAAGTAAGCTCATCTCTTGATTGCTTTTTGTAAACGGCACGTGCATAGATTCCTTGATGTGAAGATCCGTGAGCGTCTTTAACATGGATACCAGTTCGACAGCTTTATTATCAACATCTTTAATGGTAGGTCCTGTCATTGTAGGAGATGGAGATAGATCGACTGGGTGATACCAATTGTCAAGTACCAACTGATATTGAAAAGACTAGTAGATGATTCAGTGACAGAAATAGAAGATGATGCAATAACAGAGAAGGACGATAGCTTAGTAACCTCTACACTCAATGAGCACAGCATTGGTCTTTTATTTTCATTCCACACTTAAACAGATCCCCAAAATGTTCCTTAAATACTAGAAAGCAAAACCCTAATCGAAAGCCATATCTAACAGCAAACTACCACGTGTAGATCGAGTACACGTTGGTTTACAAGGTAAATAGTAATAACATATAGTAATAACTTTTAACGGCTTCCAATGATTATGATTAATACACTCTTCGCCGTCATGCTAAGGGGAAGCCGAAGGGTCATCTTGATGAGACATCATGGCAAGCTATGAAATTATGAACTAAACTCGTAAAAGAAGTTAATCAGTTTTTAAAGCCCGCTCTAATGTATTATATTTGCTAGTTAACAAAATTACCTTTTCCATCATCAGAAAAAAATAAAAAAAATTAAAGCCCGCCAACGGCAACAACTGCTTTTTATATAACAACTGTTTTGAAGTTTTAATTCATAAAATTAGGGAGGATCCATTAACAATGATATTCTCATATTTTGTGCTCCAATTTGATTTTACAAAAATCAAAAGATAATGAATTTGAAACAAATATTTTGATGGTATGTTCCTCGTACAATGCTCTACAATCTCACCAAAAATGAGCACCATCCCAATATGATAACACCATCATCTTCCACTTTAAAAATCAACTCATAAGATAAATGTATGAAACTCAAAGAGGGAAAGATCTGCAGAGTTTTATTGATTTAAAAATGTAAATGGGGTAAAGAGAAACATTACGAGATTAATTGACTATTTATAATCGACACTTGTAAAAGAGAAAATTAACCTAGACAAAGCAGACTTGGTAACTACAACGAGACTCATAAGAAAAAGACATGTGCTGTTACACATTAGTTATTACACTCTCCCTCAAGATGTGCACGACTCAAGTACATCAGTTTGCTACTTAAAGAAGAGAAAAGAGAATAAACCAATCCTTTGGTGAATATATCAGCAAGCTGTAGCTGAGAAGGAACAAACACAATATCTAGAAATGAAGCAGTTACCAAATTCCAGATGAAATGATAATCAATTTCAATGTGTTTGGTTTTTGCATGAAATATTGGATTATTGGCTAAGCTGGCTGCAGACATGTTTTCACAATATATAGCAAATGGGGTAGTAAGATATATACTGATAGACACATTTTTGTGTCTAATTTGTCTCGATTTTTTATATTGATAGTGCTTATTTTTGTACTTATTATGGTGTTTTATGCGCGTGTAGGTATTTTTGGCCAATAAACATTTTTGGAAAAATCGGCTCGAAAAGTTGGTAAAAGCGTCCGGAGGACACATGCTATTCGGACTCTCACAATGGACAAGGGGTACCCAAATTACTAAAGGGGCACCCTCGGGACACCCCAAGGCAGTTGCTATTCGCACCCCTACTGATAGGGGCGCCTCTTCTTCTTCACGTTTTAAAGAGAAAAAATGGCGGAAAACAAGCTGGTTTCTTTCTTGCGAAATTTCCGAGGGCGATATTTGGACGGGGTTCTGTCGGAATTTGACGTGGGGTTTGATTGAAAGTAAAGTACCCTGTTACACTCAAACAGGGTTGATAGGTTTTTTCGAATCATAAAAAAGGGAAGATATCTTTACATCTCGGTTTAACAGGGAAGAATAGGAAACGAACGAAATCTCGGGTATGTTTGGATTTTTTTATGGAAGTTAAGGATTTCTTCCCTGTTATATTTGAGTTTATTGCGTAAAGATGAGATGGGAAGAATAAGAAGGGAAAGAACGAATTCCTGAAGGAATATTTTCCGTGGAAAAGAAAAAAATCCCGTGGATTGTGGGGGAAGAAAACTCGGTGATTTTGTGACCTGTGAAGTATATAAGAGATTTCGGGAGGCTCAAAGAAGGTTACGTACACTTTGGGAGATTTTAGAAGCTTGCAAAGAGACACAATTAGGTTGAAGAGAACACAAAGCGAGATGAGGAAGAAGAACCAGAGAACAAATGAGAAAAGACGTCGCTTAACTGCTACCTATACTTTCAAATTCAATAACTTTGTAACAATTTTTCCCACTATTATTTTGAGTTCGCAATGATTCGTAAGGGTTCTTTTGTAATGATGGGTTCTGTAACAATTATAACTGTTACAAACATGTTGTTTTATACCTTTTCATCCTTCTAATCAACTTTTGGGCTATAAATATGTAGTTTGTGCAAGTGATTAATATGAGGAGCTAAACCCCATTGCTGAGGCGGTAGAGGAAGCTATTTTTCCAACAAGAAGTGGTATATTCTATTTTATCTATTTATTTGCAATTATTTTATGATTATTTGCCTTGATTGAAAATTGTTTGAATGATTTTTGTTAAGCAATTGTTATTTCTTTTGATAGAGCATGCTTGGACCTAGGTTTTTGATGTTCTATGCTTCGGATTTACACTTGTTATTTTGAGAATCTACTTGTTGCAATAGTTTAGAATCAAATTGAACGAGAAAATTGCACGAATATAAATATTGGATTAAATCACTTTGAACTTGGAAAATAGTGGAATCTTAACCTCAGTGTTATTTTAATATTGATATCAACTTTTTCAGTGTTTGCTATAATTATTAGTGATTTGTCTATTTTAGTTTTGAATTTAAGTCTAAAAAAAATCCTTCACAAGTTCGAGAATCGAATCACTTTATTTACCACTATCACAATCACATCATATACCAAGTTTTGTAAGAAAGAAAGATACCCAGAGCATTTCAGTTGCAGTAACAGCCAAAGCCTTGTACTCAGCTTCTGCAGATGATCTGGAAATGGTAGGTTGTTTCTTGGAGGACCAGGAAAAAAGATATTTACCAAGAAGAACACAAAATCCAGAAGTAGAACATCCAAAGGTCGGGCAACCTGCCCAATCTGAGTCACAATAAGCTGAGATAGAACTGAAATTACCAGCTCAAATAGTAATATGAGATCCTAAGGTGCTTTTCAAATACCGCAATATCCTCTTAGAAAGATGTAAATGATCTTCGAGATGGAGATTGCATGAATTGAGCCACATAGTTAACAGCATAACAAATATCAGGTCTGGTCATAATCAAAAACTGCAAACCTCCAACTAAGCTTTTGTAACATGTGGCATCAAAGAGTAAAATGCCTTGATGAGCGGATAATCTTGGACCCTTGGAAACTGGAGTCTTGCAGGGCATGCAGAGCAACATGTCATATCTTTCCAATAACTCCAATGTGTATTTTTTCTGAGTAAGAAGTAACGTAGTTCCGGCTGAATGACAATGTGCTTCAATACCCAAGAAATAATGCAATGATCCTAAGTCTTTCATAAGATAAGAAGATTGTAAGAAATAAATGAGTTTATCCATTAAAGTTGTTGAAGAACCTGTGAGAATAATGTCATCTACATATAGGAGAAGTATCATCATATCCTGAGTAGAAGTATAGATAAACATAGAGTGATCACAGGTAGACTTAGTAAATCCAAATTGAAGAAGCGAAGAACAAAATTTCTCAAACCAAGCTCTGGGTGCTTGTTTGAGACCATAAATAGATTTCTTCAGCTTACAAATATGAGTAGGTTTACTAGGATCTACAAAGCCAATGGACTGCTGCATATAAACATTTTCTTTCAAACTGCTATGAAGAAAGGCATTTGAAACATCAAGTTTCCTAACATTCCATTTTCTAGTTAAAGCAATTGACAAAACACATTTGCAGTGGTCATCTTAACCACGGGACTGAAGGTCTCACTAAAATCAATGCCATCCAATTGATTATACCCCTTAGTAACCATCTTGGCCTTGAATCTCTCAATTGAACCATCTGATAAAAATTTAACCTTATAAACCCACTTACACCCTAGAACATTCATAGAAGAATCAAATGTAATCAACTCCCATGTGTCATTAGAAACTAAAGCTGTAAACTCCTCAAGCATAGCCTGAACCCGTTTTTGATCCTTGCAAGCAGACTTGTAAGTTTTTGGTTCAAGGAACACAGAAAAAGCAGGTAAGAGAGGATATTTAGTAGTAAGATGAGACAAAAAGTCAGATGGAAGGGGTTTTGGTTTAGAAATTCTAGCTCTAGATCTTCTGAGAATAGTAGAAGGAGGTACTCGAGCTGAAACAGAATCTGTCATTGGGGCAAGTGAAGTAGTAGATGGTTCATATGAGGTAGATATATGATAAATAATAGAATCTGATGAAGGCAGTGGTGGTGGCTCAGGAAAAGAATTAACAACAGATGATGAACAAGGAGGCATGGGTGATAATATGTCAACAGTGTCAGATGTAGAGCATGAACTAGGAGGAGCATTAGATTCAGTTGTAGAAGTAGCAAATGGAAAAATGGATTCATCAAAAACAACATGAACTGAAATATATACTTTCTGAGTAGAAATATCATAACATTTGTACCTCCTATGAACAGGACTATATCCTAAAAACACACATTGAGCAGATTTAGGACTCAATTTATCACTCCTATAAGGTTCAAGATTTGGATAACAGCAACAGCCAAAGTATTGCCCATCTCAGTTATATGCCTATTCTTTCTCTCTGCCAAGCCATTTTATTGATGAATATGAGGACAAGAGACTCTATAAGATATACCACAATCATCTAAATATTCTTTGAATTTGCCTTGAACTAGTTCAAGAGCCTTATCACATTGAAACAGTTTTATTGATGTAGATAACAAGTTTTCAGACATATTTTTGAAGTGTTTAAAACACTCAACACTTTCGTCTCTTGTTTTTAATGGATAAATTCAAGGAAATATAGAGAAAACATCCACAAACAAAATATAATACTTGAATCCTAAACTAGATGCAACGGGAGCAGGTCCCCATATATCACAGTGGATCAAGTACAAAGGTTCAGTTGTGACTCTATTTGAGTGATAAAAAGGGAGCCTATGATGCTTTCCCAACTGACAAGGAGTACATAACTGATTATAGGAAGAATTGTTGATAGAAATACCAGCTGAAGAAGCCACCTTATGCATAATAGTTGATGAAGTATGTCCTAACCTTCTATGCCAGATATCAGAAGAATGCAAAGAAGCAGAATGAGCAGCCACCTGAGAAGCTTGACGAGATGTAAGAGGATATAAATTGTCTTTCACCAAGCCTTCATCCATCACTTCCTTAGTGTCCAAGTCCTTAATATGATATCCCCAAGGAAAAAAATTCAAAAGAGACAGAATTTTCCTTAGTAAATCGAGCAATAGAAATAAGATTCTCTTTTAAACTTGGCACATATAGAACATCATGAAGATGAAATTGCACAGAATTATTATCCAAAATAGTATCACCAGTTTTTAAAATATTCAGAAAAGTACCATCACCCACCATAACTTGTGAATTAATTGTATATGGCTTGGAAGCGGTGAAACAAGAAGAATCCTTAATCATATGACTTGCAGCTCCAGAATCAGTAATCCATGTGGAAGCAACATTTGGATCAAGATATACATTGGCCGAGTTGAGTTTATCATCGTGAAATGCTTGTTCAAGAGAATCGCCAGAAGATGTGAAGCAAAACCGCAATTAGATGCAAATTCCTTAGAACTAGGTGCATACCTCCACCTACCCCTATTTGCTAAATGTCCTTTGATTTTGCACATTTGACATTTAGTAGAACTAAAATCATTTTTGACAAAAGTATTGTCACCAGATCCAGTAGATGTTGGCTTAGAGTTGGAATTCTTGTTAGTATAAAAGCGAGAATTATGAGATTCAATCACGTAACTAGGTTTAAATTCTTCTTTTTTAAGTATTGTTCATGATGAAGAAGTTTAAAATGTAATTCTCCAAACGTAAAATCAGTCTCACGATAGCTAGCAAGTAATAACAAATTGACTATACTCGTCCTAATCCATTCAATGTATACATAACAAGATCCGAATCATCCACGGGACAATCAATTGCAGCTAATAAATCATAAATTGACCGAATCTCATCAATATAATCAGAAATACTACGAGTACCTCTTTTAATCGAGTGAAGCTGACTACGAAGTAAAGATTTACGAGCCGAGAACCGATGAAGAATCGATTTCTGAAGATAAAACCAAATGTCTCGAGCTGTAGAACAACCAATGATACTGCGAGAAACACGATCTCATAATGTTACATTCAAACAGAACATAACAAAACGATTCTTCTTTCTCCAAAGATATTACTCAGGATTCAACGTTTGTTTACCATCAACGAAGTTAGTGAGTAGGTTCTGTAATTGTTCCATCAACAAATTCAAAAAGTTCATAAGAAATGAGGATAGATTCGAATTGATTTTTCCGAATTAGATAATTTGATCCATCAGCTTCAAGTTTTACAGAGACAAAATGTGATAAGTTTGGAAAAGATTGTGAGAAAAATTGTTGTGGTTGATTTAAGTTTTCAGACTGATTTAAATGTTGTGATTGATCTGAAATACGATCTGAGATATTGTCGATCGCCATTGATATATCAAATCCGTACAGAGAAATCTCTCAATTGAGCTTTACGGAAGAGTGGAAGTGGATCGAGAGATGGATGATACCATGAAAGAAACTCAAAGAAAGAAAGATCCGCAGAGTTTTACTGATTTAAAAATGTAAATGGGATAAAAAGAAACTCTTGGATTTGATGATAACTTCCTTGAGGAGAAATGTTCTCCTTGGAAAGAATATATATAAAACCTTGACAATATCTTTTGTGTTTACAACCAAAGTAAATGAGAATAATCTTCTAACGGTAAATGAGAATAATCTCCTAACGGTAAATAAGGTAACCTGATAATATAAACTCTATTACACCCCCTTAGTCCGAGCGGAAGAGGAACAAACGCCGAGACTAGAAACGAAATCGAACAAATAATTGTCGAGGAAGTCCCTTGGTGAAGATGTCAAGATACTTTGGTTCTCGAGGGGACGTGTAAGACTTGAATGGCACCAATACGAACTCGTTCACGAACAAAATGTATATCAATCTCCACATGTTTGGTACGTTGATGTTGCACAGATCTCCAGACATATATATCGCACTTACATTGTCACAAAGAGACAATAGTAGCACGACGTAGAGGTAGATGGAGCTCTAGAAGAAGGTTGCGAAGCCATGTTGTTTCAAAGAATTTGCATTTGCTACTCCCGTATTCAGCTTCAAAGACTGGATCGAGAGATTGTTGCTGACGCTGGAGGACCCAGAAATGAGATTGTCACCAAGAAAGACACAAAAACCAGGATGTCGATCGTCGAGAATCGGGACAACCCGCTTGATCAAAGCATCGAGTATCTTCGTTAAGCCGAGATAGAGGAGACCGAGAGAAACAATCCGTGGTTGATGGTGCCTCGAAGATAGCGAAGGATTCGCTTGAGGGCATGCAGTGAGGCTCACGGGGGTCATGCATAAATAGACATATCTCGCCGAACCGCGTATGCAATATCCGGCCGAGTAAAGGTGAGGTCTTGAAGAGCACCGCTAGGCTTCGTATAGAGTGGGATCCGAAAGTGCGGGACCGGAGGTTGCACCGAGCTTGAATCGGTGTCGTTGGAGTAGCCACTGGATTACATTTTTTCATGGAGGCACGAGCGATGATATCCTGTGCATATAATGATTGAGACAAAAATAATCCCGAGGATGAACGAGTAACTTGATACCCGAGAAAATGATGTAGTGGGCCAAGGTCGGACATAGCAAACTCTCTCTTCATCAAATCAATGAAGCGGCACAGAGAGCATCAAGTAGAGGCTGATCAAAATAAAGTCATCAACATATAAAAGTAAGTATGCCGTTTCAGATCCTGATTGATAAACAAAGAGTGAGGGATCACATACACTACCACGGAAACCACAACCGGTGATAAACTTGGCAAACCTCTGAAACCATGCCATGGGAGCCTGCTTGAGGCCATAGAGAGATCTACGTAATCTACATACGTAATCAGGGTGAGTAGAGTCAACAAATCCTGGAGGCTGATGCATAAAGACTCATCTCTGTTAGATCACCATGAAGAAAAGCATTCTTGACATCTAGTTGATGTATGGGCCAAGATCGTGATGTAGCAATAGTGAGAACAAGACGAATAGTAGCGGGTTTAACAACCGGACTAAACGTTTCAAAACACTTCAACTCCAACTTGTTGAGATTTGCCATTGGCAACAAGACGAGCCTTGTGTCGCATTTGTAGGGATCCATCAAACATTATATTTATGACGAAACAGCCACATGGAACGAATAACATGAGCATCACGTGGTCGTGGTACAAGTTCCCAAGTATTAGTTTTCATCATAGCATTGTACTCATCTTTCATGGCAGCATTCCAGTTTATGTCCCTAAGAGCATACAAGTGAGAACGAGGAATAGGAGAGATATGACGTAAGGTTTGGACATGAAGATTAAGACGATTTATAGGGCGGAAAATGCCACGAGAGGCACGAGTGATAGGTCGGGTGGGAGCTGTAGGAATGGTAGTAGCCGAAGGTGCTGTGGATGAGGGTGTATTGGGAGTGGTAGTTGGATCTGTAGTAGAAGAAGGAGGTGGAGGTATGGTCTGTTGTGGATTGGAGTGAGGAGAAGGAGTGGGATTTGGATTTGCAGTAGAAGTAGGAGGTGGCAGTACGGTTTGTGGAAGAGTGGAGAAAGAAGACGAAGTTGAATCGTCAGTAGTGGGGAAAAGAGAAGGAGTGGGAAGGATGTTGTGGAGTGGGGAAGCAGGACGTGGATGATTGCTGGACAGGGAGTGGAGTGGGACAGATTGTTGGGCGGTGGAATTAGGACGTGGAAGATTGTTGTGTAGAAGATTGGGAGTGGGAGCGGTGGGAAAGGCGTTAAGGCGCCTGTGAGGTGGGGTGTAGGTATTTGCAGTGGGTGAGGGATTATTGACAGTAGGATTAGTGTGAGTAGAACCGTAGGAGATGTGGTGTGAATGAAGGGGAGAACCAGTGGAGGAATCATTTTCATACACAGGTGTTGGAAGATTAGTGAAAGGAAATACATTCTCGTCAAAAGTTACATGACGGGAAATGATTATTTTGTTGGTGGAAAGGTCAAGGCAGCGGTATCCACGGTGGTTGGGAGGAAAACCAAGAAAAACACATTTAGTGGAGCGGGGGGCAAGTTTGTGAGGAGTTGTGGAAGAGAGATTTGGATAGCAAAGACAACCAAAAGTACGAAGATGGTCATAAGTTGGTTGGCGTTGATAGAGAATAGACACAGGAGAAGAAAAATTTAGGATTTTTGTGGGGAGAATATTATGAAGATAAACAGCCATAAGGAGAGAATAAACCCAAAATTTTGGTGGAACGGAAGCGTGAGACATAAGGGTGCGGGTGATATCATTGACACGGCGGATCATGCGTTCGGCCTTGCCATTTTGAGAGGAAGTTTTAAAGGCAGGAGAAGCGAAAAACTAGACCATTAGTACGAGCAAAATTGTGAAAAGAAGAGTTGTCAAATTCACGTCCCATGTCGCATTGAAAACTTTTTATTTGACGCTCAAATTGGGTTTGAACAAGAGAACGAAATTCCAAAACTTGTCATAGACTTGGGATTTAAATTTTAAAGGATAAACCCAAAGATAGTTGGTGAAATCATCCAAGTAAGATAAGATAATAACGAAAACAGTATCAACATGTAATGGAGAGGTCCATAAATCACCGTGAATGATATCAAATGGAGCAAAAGTATTGGAATTTGATTCATAAAAAGGTAATCGAACATGTTTACTAACTTGACATGAATGACAAAGTTTAGAATGTTGATTCTTATTACAATGAATAGAATTATTGGTACGAAGAACATCTAAAACAAATTTGCGGGGGTGACCAAGGCGGCTATGCCAAATATCCGCGAAAAGACAAAGCAAGAGAAATGGGGGAAGACTGGGACGATTTTTGTGGTGGCATGACAGAGTTGGTAATAGGGTAAAGATCCCCGGAACTATTGCACCGAAGGATAATCCTCCTAAGTCGATCTTTCACGAAAAACCAAACGGATCAAACTCAACAGACACACGATTATCGGTGGTGAACTTACGAACGTAAACTAAGTTCTTGATAATATCGGGAACAACAAGAGTATTTTTGAGTTGAAGGGTGCGAGAAGGAGACTTATGAGCTTGGTACCACTAGCACTAACTGGAATGCTATTGCCATTGCCAACTAAGATAGACCTTATAGTACTAGAGTTGGAAACGCTATGTAAAGTACCCGAATCAAAGAGTGAGATGCGAGGTAGCACCGGTATCCATGTAGAAAGCATCATCGGGTTCTTTGTAGATGCATAGAACTATATGCCTCAAAGCAATGTCTCTGTGAGCTTCGATTGTTCCGTCGCCATTGATTTTAATGGTTTAGAGAAAATAGGATCGTAGGAGGGCCGATACCATCTTGGATTTGATGATAACTTCCTTGAGGAGAAATGTTCTCCTTGGAAAGAATATATATAAAACCTTGACAATATCTTTTGTGTTTACAACCAAAGTAAATGAGAATAATCTTCTAACGGTAAATGAGAATAATCTCCTAACGGTAAATAAGGTAACCTGATAATATAAACTCTATTAGAAACATTACAAACACTGACTATTTATAGTCTGACACTTCAACAGAAAAAGAGAAAATTGTTAATCTAGACAGGCGGTAACGGTAACTACAACAGACTCATAAGAAAAAGACATGTGAATGTTACACATAAGTTCTTACAGAATTTAAGTGTCCAATGAGCCATAGATCGTACAAACAATAGTCAAAGATGAACATAGATCATAAAAAAATCATGAACAGAGTCAGGTATGTACAAGTCGAACTATTTTTCACTCGCACAAGGAAAGTGAGATTCTTTAAAACTTATATTCTTGTTCCGTGCATGCGACCTATAATTCTGACTCGGCCACTAGTTATAACTTTACCAAAGCTTTTGGGTAGTGCTTAATTACGGAGTCACCAATTCTTTAGATAAGCCACTAACTAAGAGTCACTAAAACCCACTAACCATTATCTTAAGATAACTTTAACAATTAAAAAATTAAAAAACTCAAAGTACGGCAAGCTTATCAAACAAACCGTACATCACTTTACCTTTTCCACACAAACATATATTTGGGTCGGATCTTTCCTCAAGGACCCACATTTATTTACCCTGTCACCCATAAAATCCCAAAACTCATGTCAAAATTGATATTTACAACTTTTATGATGAAAAAAATCTTACACACTTTACCCTATAAATGCAAAACAAAAAGTATCCAATGCAAAGTCATGATATTTTGATCTTTATTCCAAAGAAGATTTGATGTAAAATCATAGTGAATTATATTTGCACGTTTCGCATAGTTCCTGTTCGTGTCCACCGAGAAAAATTTCCTACGAAAATACATATCTCAAATTTAAAGTTTTAATTTTTCGACTAAACAGAGTAATAACTCAGAATAAAGACGGAGTCGGGGATGAACAAGAAAACTAGCTATAAATAATACATTCGGTGGTAGTCCCTTGTCTACGCTAAATCCCAAATTTAGGTACGTACGAATTGTCCTAAATCAAGCTGTCCAAATTTAGGTATGTATAAATAATAAAGGGAAAAATATCCTTTATTAGGTGGGCCCATGTTTTAGGTGGGCCCATGTTTGGTCCTTTGGTCAAACGCCTTTACTGTTTGGTCCATAATTATTCAAAAATATTAAACTGACAAAAATATCCTTCCGTGTTAATTTTTACTTATTTTCTTGTAGCAGTTCATTCCAGAAATGAAGTCCATATAAAAACCTAAGAAAAAAAAAAAATCCATATAAAAACCTAAAAAAAATGACTTCATTCAGTAAATGAACTCCATATATAAAAACAGACTTCATTCAGGAAATGAAGTTCATAAAAAACCTAAAAAGCATATAAAACTTCATTCCGAAATGAAGTTATATAAAAACAGACATTTACTTCATTCCATATAAATTAAAATGAAGTTCATATAAAAACCTAAAAAGATCTTCATTCCAAAATGAAGTCCATATAAAAACCAAAAAATAGACTTCATTCCAGGAAAATAAAGTCCATATAAAAACATAAAAAAACAGACTTCATTTTTAATGAAGTCCATATAAAAAAGACTTTATTTCTCGAATGAAGTCCATATAAAAAACATCATCTTCATCTTCTTCGACGTCTTCAACAAAGAAGAAGAATATCGTCGTCTTCAAAACACCAACAAGAAACATCATCTTCCATCGCCTTCATCAAAACAGATCGGTTCATCTTCATTGTCGCCATCGTCTTCAAAACAGATCGTCTTCGTCGACATCAAATAGATCGAGTTCACCGTCGTCTTCATCGCATCAACAAGAAGCAATAAACAACAGATCTTCATCTTCTTCATCGTCAACAAGCGAAAGATCGCAGTAAAAAAGAAAACCCAGAAATCGTTGGAGCAGGAAGAGAAAAGGAGAAAAATCTAGAGAGAGAGAAAGTAGATCCAGAAATGATTTTTCTCTCTTACCTTTTGACTATATATATGGTCCTTATCCAAAAGGGTATTTCTGCCACTACAAGGTGACATTTACATCATCCATGACATCATCCTAAGACCAAACAATAATTTTTAGGACCAAACTATAATTTATATTACCAATAGGACCAAACAGACATTTGACCGGGTCAAATGGACTAGACTCTCTCTAATATATTATTCCTTGGACCTAATGGTATTTCCTTAAATAATAAATTCAGATCACCAATTCATTCTCGTAGAAGCTCTATATGTTGGTTGTTGCTCGGCAGAAGAAGCAGAAATCAAAGCAACAAGAGACTCCATGAGAACTGCCTAGGAAAAGAAGAATCAACAAATCCTAATTGAAAGCGACGCTGAAGGAGTAATTGAGAAGATAACTAGGAAAGATTTTTGTGGCGACCAGAAAACCCAAGCAATTTGGTCTGATATTGAATACCTAATTACAAAGTTTAAGGGAAACCGCACCAGCAATAGGGTTTCCCATAATGTAGCTAAGTGGGCAAAAAACAATAAAAATAGTATGGCTTGGTCTTCACCACCGGTCTGGCTTTCGCCATATTTAAGTGCTGATCATATACTCGCACGACACATTGTGGCATTGTAACCTGTTTGTCGTTTAGACTTTGCTTTAAAAAAAAAAAAATGGTCCTAAATTCTTATTTTCTATCGTAATTATGCCCATAGATTGATTATAATGGAGTGGTATTCGATTGACGTAATAAGAATAAAAATATAATTTCTCCCACGTAATAATGATGATGTCCACTAATTAGTGCATAACAAGACCATGGTTATTATTAAAACGTCAAATATTAGGTACACATATCGCAAGTAGGTCCGTTTTGCGAGAGGGACAGACATTGTACTGATATAATCACGGAACCGAGGGTACAACAATCAAACCAACTTTATTTAGTGCGGTGGGTAGTGGCAGCCATCACCAATGCTGCAATGGCATGGCATGGCAACCCACCCTGTAAATAAAGGAATTATAAGACAAAAAAAAAAAGGTATCTCGAGAATAGTTGTGGAATTGTGATTGTGGCAGTTGAGATTCTACATCAAAGTTTGAGGACTAAAATATCAACGTTTTATCAAAGATAGTTTGAAAGATGTTGTGGATTTTTCTATTAGTAGGATTAGTTTTAGGCATCTAGAGGGTGATATGGAATTGGAATGTTTGGGGCAAGAAATGATAGAAGTGAGTGATAATCTACATATCTTCTAGTGACTTGGAGATAAGATCAAAATCTCCACATGGTTTGGAGATTGAAAGCTAAACTAGATAAAATCTTGATTTTTTTCACATTTTGGTATTGTTTTCTTTAACAAAAGAAATTCATGTTTTTTTGTCGTCGGTAAAAGAAAAAAGAAAACAAAAATTAGGCCGGGTAATAAGTATAATTTAATAAGTATAATTTAGAGCTTACTATGGGATAGAAGTCGGGAGAAAATGCTTATTCGATTATTCTCGAAGCTGAATTCTTTCGTATGAAATTAGTTACGTCTCGTCCAACAATTAGCCACCGCCAATTTGAAATTTTCATTTGATTAATCCCATTAAATAATCATCAACTTATTTTATTTCAAAACTGGGAGACTGTCAATCTAGTCAGTTGCTGATTATCTTTTTATAATGGCTCTTGGTTGGTCTTTCTCTTTGATATAAACTTTTTCATTTCGGAAGAAAAAAAGAAAAAAACTTGTTTTATTTCAGACGATAAGGAATGGATTAAAATTTTCGTATCTTTAGATGGTATTAGCATATTGTCTTTTGGCATAAATTTGTAATGTAATAGTGGACATAAAGAATCACACTAAAATTCCATGAGCCTTCCCAAATTAGGTCGAGTATGATATTTTTCTTGTCTTTCTAGCTAATAGTCACACTTAAGTGCCAACTTAAAATATCAAAAGAGTGACTTAATCACAAATTGCGCCCTAAAAAAGAAAAGAAATTATGCTAAAAGAATAATTAAGAAAATAATTTGACCATTAGTTTATCAAATTGCACCTTTTCAATGGCCTAATTGCAGAACCAAACATTCTTCTAAAACCCTTAGTTACCGTTCAATTAAAAAATTACCATCAACGTCCCTTCTTTTTACTTTTAACTATTTCTCCTTCAAAAAAAAAACAGATCAGTGATCACTTCATTAATCAAAACGAAATGTTACACAAATCCTTTATCTCTATTTACATTGATCTTAATCCAAAAAATTTAATCTCTAAATTTTTCTATGATTCATTTCTTAACCGTTATAGTATACACCAAATCTAGCTACGTGATTGTACACAAGTGTCTGCGGCTGTGGTGGTGGTGGCGGCGGCGGTGGAGGCGGTGGTGGCGTTTGTTGCAAATTTTGCACTTCGACGACGACGTTATCTGGCCGGTAAGGCTCGCAAGGACACGGCAATGCTATAAACCTGGCAATTTTTTCTCCGGGCATTATCACCGGCATACTTTCATTTATACTTTGCTTCCAATTCTATCAAAAAAACATCAAAAACTTTAATCAGAATCCAACGGTTGAGACCAACTAGATTTGAGAAGGTTTCGAAGGTTTAATCAAGATGAGACGTGTCAAGTACTTACGGTATAGATTTGAGAAGGTTTCGACGATGGCGATTGGATGTTGCTGTTGTTAGCTTCGAGATCTGTATCTTCTCCTTCTGGATGTTGAGAAAAAGATCGGCGGAGAGATCTGAGTTTATCCCAGTGGTAGCAACAGGAGAAGAATCCACTCAAACTGAAAATGATAATCAGTAACAGAGCTGTACCAAGTGGGAAACCCAAAGACGGTCTAGATGCATCCTCATGTTTGTTTTGTATCATTCCTCCTTCCACTGCTACTTGATGATTCTCCATCTTAATAATATCCGATGATGATTCTGATTCTGATTGTGATGATGATGATTATAACTTCTTTCTGTAAGATTTCTGGTGCTGACTTCTACTTTGCTCATCAGAGTGAGTACTTCCCACTGAGCAGAGGAGAAAGAAAGAAAGTGAATTTGCAGAGAAAGAATGGAGAAAGAGAGAGATGAAATGAATGAGATGGGATGGAGGGTAGTATTTAAAGAGATGAAGAGGGAGGGAAAGTGTGTACGTGTTGAGAGTTGAGAACGAGAGATGATGAGGGCATGTCTGGAAAAAGAAGAATGAAGCCAGGAAAGGTGTCGGACCATGTACGGAGAAAATGTGGATGCTGGTCCCCATGATTTTTGCACGGTATTGTAATTACATTTGCCGTGCATCATTAGTTCTGATTTTGAAAATAAAATTTGTACCAGAGGGAATCTAATGAACAACATGGTCGAATGGACCACTGGAGTGCGCAAAAATCTTTGGTAGAATGCTGTAAATATCGTGTTTGGATACAAATCTGTTTCTGATTTGTGCTTTTTAAAAGTCCGAAGCAAAAATGTTTTGCTTTACAGAAGGTTACAGAAAGTTAACTTTTTTCGAAAAAGTTGTTTTGAAATTTGAGAACCAAACTGATTTTTGAATTTTTGATTTCCAGTCGAAAAACTATTTCTTATGCACTATCCAAACGGGCTATAAATCTGGTTCGACTTCTGACTCGGCTCATATATCTGATTCCAAAGAGTCTGAGACTCCGAGTCCCGTGTAATTTTTCGTTCGATTCTTTTGGCATACATATGATTACGTGATAAAGTCTTGACAAAAAAGTCTTGACAACCATATTATATTCACAAAATTGGTTAAAAGACAAAATCAATAATTCTGGGTGAAAAGAAAAAGACATTTAGATTTTGATATTTTTAAATGGACTAAAAATATAAAAATAGCATCAGATGATGCTTTAACCTATTTTTAAGTTTCATCCTACCCATTTTCAAATTCTTTTTCTTACTTTTAATTTACATCGTGATGATCCAGTTTATCCTCGCTATTTTTTAAGTTTAAGCTGCAGGATAATCCAGTTTCATCCTTCTTTTTTTTTTGTCCATTTCACCCATAATAATTTTTACTCGTCCATTTGGATCATGTTTTAAAAATTTTTTGGACAAATAACCCATTTTCCATAATAAATTAGATTTGAATGGAATTTGTGTATTATGATATTTATGATCTGAGTCCAAATAACCCATCATTATTCTGATTTTTATGCACTACTATCATCATAAAGAAAAAGAAAGACTCTGTATAATTACAAACGCGTGACAATCTCTCTCGCACAAAGCCAAGAACAGGAGGCAGTGTGCCCCAGTTACGTTAAAGGATGGAAGAAGATTTTGAGTAAAGCAAAAGTTACTACTCTCATAAAGTGAATGCAATTTAGCTGTAGCCATTACCAAAAACTCGAAAGAAATATCCAGGCCCCGCAAATTCATTCACTTTTACTTTATCAGGTATGATTTGATTTTGACCGACGGTGTGATTTCTTCTGGAGTGTCCGGCCAAAGCACTTTATCATACAACTTGATATTTTGAAGGCAGATACGTACTTATTTATTATCTAATGGAGGACACAAGAAGATAGAACATGGACCGTGCATATGATAAGGTACCCTGAAATGTTGCATATGATAACGTGGGATTGTTAGGGCAGCAGTGTGGAGGTCTTATCTTATCAATTGTCACGTACGTGAACCCTACAAAAACAGTGTGCTATCGTGTTCATAAAAAAGTTGCATGTTACCCTCCCTATACAACATTACAAAACTTAGATTAGGGCATTGTAGCCAGTATGTGCCAAACTTTGTTTTTGTACTTTCAATCCATAGCATAATTGTTGCCGGACCTAATGCCGTATAAAATGTAAAACGTAATTTTGTAATAATTTCATTCTCAATGGTAGAATATGTAAATTTAAGAGTGATAATATTGGCTAAGTGGAGCCGGCAAACAAGCAAACTTGCCACTTAGCCAGGCCAGTTCGAATAGTTACCGAGCAGTCGAGTCTCGACCGCTCGGTTGAGTGTTGATCTCCCGGTTTTTTCTCAACCTCTAGAAACTTTAAGCTGCATGTTACCCTATATACAAATAGCAAGCTTAAGGCATTGTAGAAAATAGGCCAATATGGATCAATCTTTTTCTTTGTACTAGTTTCAAACCATAGCTTATTTGGTTCCTTATTTGTTGCCCGACCTAAGCATGACTTATGGCTCTCTATTACCCGTTAGTCAAGCGGTACAGCAAATGAAGCTATATTTCCCGACAATGCATCGATCGACATTAGGTTAAGACAAGACATGACATTGGCAAATACATCACTGATGCATGGTGTAATGATGCATGTCCGGGAATCCAGAATAAATCAAGTTTATGGAATGGATTGAGGACATCGTAATCCAGAAATGATGCATAAAATATGTGGATTAAGTTATTTCTTTTATTTTTTCTCGAATTGTGCTCATTTTGATAAGAATCTAGAGTTTAATAAGAGGAACATATCATCAAAATATTAATTTCAAATTCATTATCGTTTGTACTCTATAAAAATTAGATCGAATCTTATATATAGTGTCCAATATAAGATTGCTCATGGGTCCTCCCTCTAAAATCACAACACCCTAAAAAGATAAAGATATAACTTTATTTATTGGAGAGAATAATAAGTTCTTCTTTTAAAATTTCATTTATATTACATAGACTCCAAGAACATCAAGATCAAAAATCAAAATACAATTAAGAGGAATTAACAAAGAATAATTTGTGAAGAGAAGTAACGAACTACCAACAAGGATGCCAAGCAATCCGAAGATTGAGAAAATAATTTTGGAATTATAATCTAACCATTTTGATATGATTTTTTTCTTCTTGAAAAAGAGATCTTCTCAAGAAAATACGAGAGTAATATGCCAAAGTCTTGAATCTTGATCACCACACTTAAACTTCCACCAAAATCATAGTTATAAAAAGGTATGAGGTTTGTGTCCATGATAGCCAGGGCCATCAGACGGACATCATTCATTGGGGACCCTGATCCGAAGGTCGGGAAGCTCCAGATAGAGTAGTCATTGGACGGCTAGGAAGTTTCGATTAATATTAAGTGTGGGTGAAGAAAATTTCGGCTAAAGAATTTGGTTCTGATTTGTTTCTCTCAGCGAGAGAGGCAGAGGCAGACAAAGCGAGAGATGGTTTCTTCTTTTTCGTTTCCTTCGTTGATCTACCTAACAACGAAGATCCAAACTGAAAAGAAAAGCTAAGCTTGAAGATAAGAGATGGAAAGAAGAGAAGAAAGATGGATATTTGGTTAGTAAACCCACAAATTCTAGGGTTTCCTCTCTTAATCTTTAGCTTATCTTCCGTTCTTATTTTGATGTTTCACTTTTGTTTTATTCTTATCAAGACCTAATTATGTTTAGTTAATTTTTCTTTTGATTAAGAAATTGAATCGGTGAATGTTAGGATGTTCTTATTTTGATGTTTATCCCTTTGTTTTGTTCAATTTATTAAGGTCTAATTGATTATTTTTTTTTGACGCAGGTAGTTATCTGTTATGTCAAGTTAGTAATGAATGTGATTTCTGAATATTAAAATCAGTGATATGAGATATCTCATAGCATAATCAATTCAATAGTGTCTTCTTATGGATTTTGGAACAATATGATTGAATAATCGATTGATCAATCTCAATATTGTATGAACATATATATCCATGTACATGTGCAAACAAAAGGCTGATTACATCACCCTCAGTTGCTGTCTTTCCTCATCCCCTTGCAACTGATCTAACTTTCTCAAGGTTTGTAGTGTTTATCATAACCTATTTGAGACAATTGATTAGTTAATGTTATGCACAATCAAGTTTCACTGGGATTCACAATGTGACTTCGTTGATTGATTAGTTAATGCTAATTGATTTTATTAGTGTTTATCATAACCTATTTGAGACAATTGATTAGTTAATGTTATGCCCAATCAAGTTTCACTGGGATTCACAATGTGACTTCGTTGATTGATTAGTTAATGTTAATTGATTTTGTATGATATGTGCCAGGATGGGCATTTAGATTTATCTTTTCAAGTTCAAGTTGATGGGTATACCACATGTCTACGAGCCCACCGTGAGTTAGGACAAATTTTCCCATGGAATTTTCCACTTCTCAAGTTTGTGTGGAAGGTTGGACCCACATTAGCTACTAAATGCAGTATTGCACGAAATACAATAGAGCAAACATCGTTATTTGCATCTATGTGGCACAGTTGATCATGAAGTAGGTCTTCTCAATTCATTTGCATTAGTTTAGTCTTCTTTTTTTGAATGCTTGCTTTAAGCTTTTTGATTCGTTAATCTTTGTTCCAGTATGGCCTTCCCGATCATGGACAAGGTATGTTTTCTTATATCCGACAAAGCATGTGTAAATTGAATCTTATAGCATCCAAATGAAAATGAATTGTATTCTCGGCATAAAAATTGACCCCTTTTGGCAAAAGCAAATTTTATACGAAAGATATCTTGATTATGTTTGTAAAATACATGCTTCATATTTTATTGGAATTGTGTTGATCTCGACAAAATAATTTCTTATTTATGTTTATATAATGTAATTTGAGTGAGTTAGACTTGGTTAATTTTGTACGTTACATAATTTCTTCTTTTGGAGACAAAGAAATAAGTTCCTTTTTAACAACCATAGTATAAATTCTGTGTAATATGATTCAGATGTTTTCCATCTGTTTTGTTAAATTGAACTTGAAAGGAAGCAAAAACTAGAGTTTCTTTTGTATTCTCTCTTTCCTTTTTTATGGATTAATCTCCCTTCAGAAGTGCATCTTTCATCCACTATTGTAAGTCAGCCTTTATATGGTCTTGGTTCTTTCTCACCCACTTAAGTAATACTCTTCAATACTGCTGAAAAAATAGTACAAAAGAAACTATGTCCACCCAAGTGACGAGTGTTTTTTAAGATACCTATATGCATTATTAGACGATTTTGCTAGAAATGTCCTCCCACAATAGAATAGGCGCACTGGAGAGAATTCTTTTAATGACCTCGATCATTCTCTTGAAATTTTCTCTTTAAAAATGTTATCATGTGGTAATTGCGTTCCTTGAAGTTTGCATCCTCTCATTGGAACCGTTATTTACTCATGATGACAATGAGGAAATGCACCTGCACATATTTAGCGGTTGTTGTCATTCCTCACATATTTAGGTGTGGGTCAACAAAATTGGGGAAACACATTTTATTTTACCATAACCGATCAATTGAAAGTCTTCTGTGTCGTCTGTTAAAAAAAATTAAAAAAAAATTGTGTACACCACCTTGCCCCGTTTTCAAATTCTCGCTTCTCAAACCTAATCAAACACGACCACTTTGATTTACGAGACGTAATCAATAGAAATCATTCGTGATTATTTTTGGAATATTACTTGAGGTTAAAGATCATAGAATCTGAAGTGGAAGCTATTCGTGAAATCCTAGGGTTATCAGCATAAGCTTTTTATGCTTCTACTTCGATTTTTTCATTCAATTTTTGGTATATGTAATTGATCAAAGGCTAAAAATCCTTGGGATTTGAAGGATGGCCTTCGCAGATAGATTGCAACTCTTTGGGTTTGATCCAAGTGCGACTGTGGAAGGAATTAATATGATACAAGAACTAGAAAGTCCAAAAAACAGTGGACTTGGAGTAAGTTTATATTTATCCTTCAAATATGAACTAATGTATTTTGATTTCATGTTGGTATGTAATTTATTGAATAATTTGTGGGTTCGGTCGTGGGGTGGCATTGTTGTCACGATGGTGGATTTGTCGTAGTTTTGAAATTTGGTTGAGATTTACGTAAATCTTGCTTTTGTTTTCTATTATGTTTGTGAATTCTGATCTTGGTACTGATATTATCTTAGAACGAAGCTATTCCTTGCTAAAGTTAATACTCGAAAAAGACTATTTGTTTTCTTCATTGGTTTTAAAGTGTCAAATTGTGTGTTTTCTTTGTAATGTGTATGTTTGTCTCAGCTGAATTTCTTGGGTATGCTTGGCATGAAGGAATTTTCGGGCTCCTTCAGAAGAATACGTGTTCTGTTGTGAATATCTTTGACGTGACTTTTTGTCGTCGACTTGATATGACCGATGTAGTGGAGATGATAATGACACGAGTTATTACAATTACATCAATTGCATCTTTGGGTACTGTGAACTCTTGGTTCAGGCACTGTTTGGCTTTCCTGACACATTGCGTTGTTCCTTCTTTTACAGTATCATATTTTTCCGAACCTTGCTCATCATTTCAAAAGTCATGTTTATAGACCACGTATCGTGATTAAGGAGACTATCAATGTGGATAATTTCAGTGATCTTGTAGGTTAGTTGTCATGTACCAATGTTGTATGGATTGCAAAGAAATTTAGAATGTCTAAAACATTTGTGATGTCTGTTAATGCCACTCATTACTCTTTATTTTTATCTCCATGTTCTAGCAATGTTGTTTTCTTATGATGTCTCTGACAGGTTGTTGGGAACTCCATCTGAGGAGAAGTGACCAGAAGTTGGTGCCCTGAAGGATGGCATGAATATATGAATGATGGAAGCAACAGAACTTAGCGCACGATGTACCATGATTGGAAGCTGATAGTGTTGATCTCCTGATGGTACAAATTCATTACTTTCGCATGTGCTAAATCTGTTGTTATTTGATTTATTATGTCCACCCAGACTATATGGCACAAAATTTACCTAACAACCAAATAGATTAATCAAAATTATCAAAAGGTATGAGAAAAATCTACCAAGAAAAATTATCATATGCTTCAATTATTTGAAAATAAGTATGAGAGAATCAACCAAATAAATTAATCAAATTTAGATTGTTGAGACTCACCGCGATCTAAGTTTCGTTGAGTTGATTCGGAGAATGGGACCATGAAACTATGTGATATTGGAAACTCCATTGTAGCATGTGATTGCCGATGCATTAGTGTTTCAAAGATAAATCGTATTGTGTGGTTTCTCATGCCAACTGAATGATGATTACCCGACCTTCCTAATGGAATGTTTGTGCGCTGTGTTTGTATTTCTACGTACCTTCGTATCATTCCTAATCCGCTAGTGGAGTAGCGAGTAGGTTATGTATACCAACAGACACGATGATAGAGTCTAATGATTGACATGGACCACACCTTTGCTGGATGATTCTCTGTGAATTCTCTTTGAAGTACTACACATCATGAAACATAAATGTAATAACCCATTCCTTAGTATCCATTTTGTTTTCTTCTTATTGCTATGTAAACTAGATATCCTTTGGCATTTCTACTCTTTTATATTCTCATGGTAATGTTATGGATCTTAGACAGATGTACAAGATTTTCATCGGATTGAATATTCACTTAAAGGTTAATCTCATGGGTACTTTTTTCACCTGTCTATTTCTTTTAATTTATCCGTACTTTGATTTTATGAGAGCTTGGTGTTTTTCATTTCATATAATCATGGGTTTGTTGGGGTACTGATATGCACAAGGTAATCTGCATAACTTCGAAAATCTTATTATTATATCAATGTATTGCATCCAATTCATCTTTGTGTTGTACGATTCATCTCTAAATGAGACCCATATAGTTGCAGCTAAGACAATGTTTGTTTCATAATACTTAAAAAGAGTACAATCTGAACAAGGATGTAATGAAAAGTTCTCAAAATTTATGATTAGTTAGTACAAGAATATGAATGTTCTCTGATATCAATCATTTAGGGCCTTTAGATCAATTGTGCATACAATTTAACCTTGATGTTTCAAATTGCCTATATAAACTGAGAACAACATGGGTTTTCAAAATTATATTTACTTCCTCAACTATCATAATTGAATGTATCTTCCTCATCCTCTTTTGATTTAATAACTACACAAATCATGGTTGACAATTTGTTTTATACATGGAATCTTACGATGTTTCTTTAAAAGTTGAAACTACCTGCGGAAAATATAGGGTTTACTCGCTGCAGAATCTTTTGTGTTTTTCTTATTTCACAAATCTTGGGTCAGAGGTTTATGCTACCGATTTGATCAAGACGTGTTCCTCTTCTAAGCTTCTTCATAGTTCTTAAATGGCGAGGATATTGGCTTTGTTCGCAAAACAAGTATATATTAGGGCATGTTGAACTTGAAGGGATTTTCAGGTAAGTAGAGATTTCGATAACGTAAATTGAAACCTTGATTTCATATGGTATTTTTTCTTTTCGCTTTTTTATTGATTTAGTTTTTCATCATCGTGTCATTGAAGCGAACTTTGAAGAAGAGAAGCCCCGATGATTTCGGCTTTTCCTATTTGAGGTATTTAAAAAAAAAAAAACTAAATTATTTTGTAGAAATTTTGCACCCTGTTTTTATTTTGGTGGAATGATTTCAAACATTCTTAATTATGATCCTGAATTTTCTTTGTTGGTGGAGAAGGAGATGTATTTAGTACCGATTTGATTAACCATAATAGTCACGTCCCATTAGCCATAATAATAGATAGAGAAACCAAGCAAGTTCTTGAGCCACTCGGAGTCATTGTAATGCAATGTCGGACCTTCTTTAAAGTTGAACTGATAATGCAACTGAAAGAAAAGCTTTCGAGTGATACGTATATGAGATCGAATCAGTTCTGTTGTCATTAACAGTTTAAGCAACTCTTCATTGAATTACATTAATCTAATATGATTGATGTGTAATTTAAGATGAGATCGAAAATTGAAAGTTAATTAAACCTAAAACCATGTTACGAGTAAAATAAATTAAGATTCTCTGAATACAAATCTTAAGATTGATTTTTGGTCGAGACTATTTTGTGCTTCCAGATTGTTGCCGAAAGAAAGAAAGAAAGAAAGAAAGAAAGAAAGAAAGAAAGAAGGATAAATGCTTTATGGTGAAATGGGTCTGTAGGGATAATGAAGAGTAACGTTCTATTGGTTCCTGAGGGATAAATTTTATGGAAGTTTTGTGATCATTATGTATTATGGTCTTCAATTCATTATCCTAATTAGAAGTTCTGTATATGTGTAGGCAAACCGTTTATATCTTTTATGGTTTCTTCTTTCAAGTCAATTTGTTGCTTAATGGTGGTAATTTGGTTCTCTTATTATTTGATTCTATTACTCTTCAATTCTTTTTGGTCTTGTCATGTTTTTTTTTGTTTTTTTTGAGTACCGCCATGTCTTTATCCGAACAAAATCTATTAAGATGTAGAAAATCTAAGGGCTATTAGTGTGTTTGAAATCTTTACATATTTACATTATTGTCGTATCTAATATACTCAATCGATTTTAGGCTTATTGGGAAGGTTTTAATACATTTGTTCCATAAATTCTTACTTGTCAAGAGGCTTATTGCAGTTTACCAAGATGTTGGCGGTGATGAATGACGCATCTGGATGTCATGGCACCGATCTTGAGGCTAGGAAGAAATGTTTTAAGAGGTTGGACTAGATTGGATATGGTAAATTTAAAATTTACCCTTTTGTATAATTGTTACCATCTTGGGTTTCAATAGCCAATCATTTGAGCTGAAAGCGTCATTACAAGTAACCATTTTAAATATAAGTAGTCCATTGGCGTGGAATATTGCATACGGGAGTACACTATCGGATAGTTTAACACATAAAGAGTTCGCCTCAAAATGAGCAGTTTTCGTGTAACATCAATGAGCTATAAGTTTTAGTGGGAATCATATTGCGGAGATATACTTTTTGTTAGTGCTAATATGTGCAGCCAGTTTATATGACAATGCTACTCTATTTCATCTTCATATTTGTTTCTTATTTTTGTTTACCCTTTCCTCATGGATATTTCTATAAGAATGTGACTCAAGAATGGTGGATTCCTTAGGGTATCTTTTTCATCACAAATTTTGTATTATAGATGATCAGTTTTTCCTTTTCAGGATCCTTTTCAGTGTGGCGAGTGATTCAGCATAATGCAATGAATTCGGATTCTAATGAATATAGGCTAGACTTGGTATATTTGTAGTGCCTAAAAATATTATTTGTAGGGGTCCCAAGCATTTTGTAGTGTTGGAGATCAAGCATTAAGAGGTAAAGATGGCTATCTTTGATTTCAACAATTTGGAATCATTAAAGCTAGAATGTGTATGAGTCGCTTTTGCTTATATAAAATCCCAAACAATTTTTAAGATGTCAATTCGTTTTGTTTTACGATTTTTTGTTTTGGATTTTGTAGGATAACACTATTTTAGGGACACCAACATGTTTTAAACAACTTATCTCTTCCTGTTTAGTGGCCTTCTTCTTCTTTTAGTACCGTTTAATCCGATTCACATCTTTTGCTACTCCTGCCTTAATAAGATTCTATGAAGAATATTTAAGAGGGACGATCGGGAGTTTGATAACATGGTCATGATAGTCGGTAAGGACCCTCATCAATAATGCGCTCTTCATGGAACAAAATATTATTCAGTTGGTTGTTTCAGTAATTCATTTCAAGAGTCATCCTTTTGGACATTCTACACTTGGATGCTGATACTCAATCCCCTCTGCATGGGAGAGAGGTTAATTAACTTAATTAGATTTGGACTATTTGTTGATTCTAATTTGCAGCGCTGACAATTCTTAGGTTGTAGTCTCTCAACATTGCTCTCGCCGCAGAGTTAAAGACTCTAATCTCTTTAACTTTGTTTGTTCGTGTTTGGATTTAAGTGTAGATTATCCAATGATTTCTTAAATGGGTTTTTATTTTTAATATATTTTACGAGTTGCAACATTTTTTATTGCTAGAGATGATCAAGACGGTAAAAAATGTGGATAGTTAACCAAAGAATTGTCCAACTAATTGTAGAGATTATTTAAAATTATTATTCCATAGAATCATGATATGACGTTGTCTATGCAAATAATGAAGAGCCATCACTCAAGAACAAAGACATAAAGATAATCTTTATTTTCTCGTACGATGAACCAAAAGTAGAAAGTGTGTATTATAAAATCAATGGTATGCGAGAATATATGTTTTGTTTCTTTTCTTTTCTTTTTATTTTGGTTTAGCGATAAAAAATCTCTTTTGCTAAGATGTATTTTATTTGGAAAAACGGGATCTATATTTTTAACATTTGCTTCCCTACAATTTGTCAATTGGATTTAAGTTATTTAATCAACTTTAGAGCTCTACACTCAACTTTGCCAATGTAAGATGACTGCTTACATTTTTATAAGTAATCTAAAGGTAAATTCTATTATTCGTATCATTTTATTCGTATGAATTAAGTGCACTCAATTGTCATTACAAACTCCCACAATCAAACACTGTGAATATAAGAGGGTGACGGAGAAAAAAAAGGTTAGTCTGAATATAGGAAAGCTAATGCAAATTCGGTTATTACAGCACAATGATTTCCTTTCTTGGAAAGTTAATTGAATTTTAATTATACGGAAACGCTGATTTCGTAGTTGGTGTTATTATAGGACACTTGATTTCCTTCTGGGAAAAGAAGTGGAATTTTAATTCTATGAAAAACTGATTTCCTTAACAGGATCTTTGAAAACTATATATAAGACACACGGTTGCTTACGTATGAACATCTATCAAAGACACTTTTGCAGGGCAGAGCGTAGAAGAATTCCCAAGGTATGCTTCTCTTTGTTACTCTTTTCTTTATCTTTATTAACTTTATTAAATATGCTTAAAATCATCGGACTTAATATTATGGTTTCTCTTATACCAGAGAAACAGACGCAGTGACAAATAAACATGTCAGGAGAAAATACTCAGAGCATCAACCAAGGTTAACTATTCTTATTCTCAATCCCAATTGCAGTAAGGATATCATGACTTGAGTGCATCGATGCATTGGTTTGCTAATATTATGATTTTATTAATTTTACGCGCCCGCAATATCGCGGTGTGCGGGGGAAAAAGAGGGATCATGGACTATCTTGTGTTTGATGATCGGATCCTTCCCCTTCCCGTGTTCGTTAGAAAGTTGTTAAGGCAAAGATTAAGAAGATTTGGAAATCGGGAAACCGCAAAACCAAAGAAGTTTATGGACTAGAAACTGCTCTTAATGGATGAAAAGGTAAAAAAAAAACGCTCTGCCGGTGCATATCTTTTGAATTATATATATACTGTCTTAGCTCAAATGGTAGAGCACATGGTTTTCATGCAGTTGTGGGTTCGACTCCCACAGATAGCACACTTAATTAAGTAAGCTAAAATATACATGCTTTCGGTAACAATATTATCATGCAATACGTGGTGCAACACATAGGTATGTTTAAATAACGTTCCATATATTATCTTGGTTTTTCGTAGCAAAAGAACACCAACAATCCTAATATTAGCAAATGTAGATTTGTTGCTTCTCTTTTTTATGATGAATTGAAAATAGCATAATCCAAGCTCAAATTTGTCCAAGAAAGGAAGTAATTGTGTGATGGAAAAGGAGGTAGATTCTATGCGTATAGATAGAGACAATACATCAGATCTAAACGGTTTAGTAACCCTTTAAGGGGATGCCCGGAGGTACTCCCATTTAATGAAGAATAATTGCGTGGATCCCATCTCAATGACATGCATAAAGTTTTCTTGGATTTAAAAAAAAAAATGAAACAGTGTGACCGATTTAACATACATGAAACACTATTAATGACTTCCGTCCTCATTGATTTGGATCTCTTTCCTTTACATTCGCCAATGATCCATAGGGATGCAGCTTTGACAAAAACTCTTACCTGTATACTTTTGATTTTTATGTATCCTACATTATTATTTTGTTTATATTGAATATGTACATTTTTACATTTTGTGAGTTAAGCATTTGGAGTAGTTTGTTTTATGATTGTCAAGAGTTTGCTTTTTCTCAAATTTTGAAGTCAAAAACTTAAAGACATGCATCACAATTTCCAGATAGTGAAGAATCCACCCCTCACAAAGGTTAAAGTGGAGTTCCCGATTATTATTTTGATTGGTTTAAGTTGCTGAGAAAACTCAAAAAACGACCAAGTATATCTCACAATGGAAGCTATAATTTAATACGCAAGATCCAATTCAAGTTCGAGTTCACATGTTCATTTTTAGTGGCAGTCCATTGAGGTTGTAAAGTAAAATTGGTAATACACGCATGATATGAACATTTGTCCTTGACCTCCTAAATTTAGCTATAATCGATGAATCGAAATTTGCTTTCCAAAATGGTATTCGGTTTATGAACGAGATATTTAGTTATTATGAGGGATCTTGAAATTTATGATGCAATCAGATAATCCGGTTGATAAAATGTGATAAGAATTAGTGTTATGCAATAAGAATCAATGAAGTTCCGGTTAGCATCCAACATTTATTCATTTAATTTGGCATCCAACATTTCTTCATTTAGTTTGACATTCAACACTAACAATTTTTATGTTCACTTGCAATGTGAAGAAAAAAGTGGCAGTGGAGACCAGAGAAGATATTGAGACGTGCTAACCTTTCAAGACGGGTTTGGACACAGTTGAGTAGCTGAGTAGATCACAAATAATGTGACTTCATAACTGTTTGTAAAGGAGAAAGCGTAAACATTTCTCCATCCAAGACAAGGACCATTAAAGCTATGCCAATAATTGCGGCCGATATCGCTCGCCTAAGTCATTTGAGATCCTCACACTTCCCATAACAGTGAAATATCCAGAACTAATATTTTCAGGCTGATTGAGTTACCGTGGAGTTGAATAACTTGCCATATTAATATTGTATCCACTGTAGGAAATACATGAATTCCCTGTTGTTAAAGTAGAGTCGCAATGATAATTAATGACATAAACGTAAGTTTCCTTTTTAAAATTCTTGGATTATGATTAAGAATAACAAATTTTCTTTTTTATATTGTCTATAAGAATTATTTTTCAAACCAAACTTATTTAGCAAATAGTTTATGTTAGAATGCACTTTTCTTATAAACCAACTAATTTGGCTAATAATACAAAATATGCGCATTATTGGGTGCACCGTTGGAACTTGCATAGGTTTCACCCAATAAGAGTTCCAAAGAGCAATTGTACGTGTATGCAGTGAGAACGCCACAACAGGTTGTCCCATGTGAGACAACCTGGTGGGACTTATGGAACATTGACCACGAAGATAATATGGGGGGGGGATCTCTTGGTTGTGTGGGTCCCTTGAGGTTGTCTCACACGAGACAACCCGTTGGGAGAGCCCACAGTACATTTAGAATTTTTGTTTTATGTAACAAATTAAAGTACAAACTTTTCTATTGGTAGACAACCAATTAACGACCCCGAAACATTCCCGCTCACAGTCGAACTCAAGGCCGATTGTGCTTTGGAAAAGCAGATCCTACCTTTTTCTGAGAGGGATTGTGTTAGAGTTATTTTTTTAGTTGTCTACCAAGAATGATTAGTAGAGGTAATAGGTGGAAAATATTTTGGGTGCTGCAAAATTTCACTATTATGTTCAAGTAATGTTTTGCGGTTGAGAATTAAACCTTAAAGGACATATATATTCCGCGATCCTAACCTAAAAGCTATTAAAAAAAAAAACCTAATCAACACTAATCTCTAAACAATTTACAAGTCGAGAATTCCCGGCCCACCAAGCAAAACTCTTGGTCATAACCGGTTTAATGTCTACATTTTTTAATTTTAGTTTGTCTACTTAAGAAATCAGTAATGTTCGGTTTAATGTCTATATATTTTCTAATCACATAATTTCTTACTGTTATTTTCCTAACTTTAACAGATTTCTTATGGTCCTGGCTACTATAACCCGAAAAAACAAAGTACAAGGGCCGTAGGCCTTGCAAACTTATAGGATCACCCTCGGACCTAGGATAATCTCTTACCTAACCAATATACATAATCATGTCTAATCTTGAAGCGGGTCTTACATTTTCTAACATAATTGTAACTCCTAATCTAGGCCATTTCTCTAATTTTGAGTGATTTTAAAAGATTTCTAATGGTCGGGACTATAGGGCCAAGCTACTATGACTCAACTCACTAAATACCATAGTGTGATCCCACATGTTAACCTATGGGCTTAACCCCTGACATTCATTAGTTTGGATTCCTCTCAGCATCCGACACAACTATAGGAAAGCATATCATTGTTGACCGCATTTTTACTTAAAAGAAATGGGTAAGGTTATTCTTTGGGTGTTGTGGAGTGACAGAAACGAATTAATTAAATTTTATATGTTTAAAACTATTTAACCTATCATGCATCGATTTAAAATCCTGAATGTTATTTGCCAGTAATAACTATAACTTTCATCGACTTTCAACCAGTTATATTGAACACTCCTACGCTAGAGATATTCATACAACATAAGTCGATCAACATGAACCTTATGAATTGTAAATACAAACTATATAATACAACACAAATCGATCGAAGATGTTGAGCCACATAAGTCACATTATACTTTTATTGCCATCAACTTTGAAAGTTGATTTTTTACGTTCAATGGTCACTACTTAATTATCTTGGAAGCAACGAATACAAACACACCAAGGTAAACATTCTGGAAATCACAAATAGTGATACCTACCTAGATAACATAAACCAGACTACATCAATGAGATACCTGGATAAGTATAGTAATGGTATTTTTAAGTATTTTCAAGAAATATATATACCAAAGTAAAAACCATGTGTTTAATACGAAAGACTACTTTAAGCATGACATTAACCGAGAGATTGGCGGGGCCGTAAGGCCCGGTGATACCTAGTCTCTATTAAAATCATAAAGAAACGCCATGAAACCGCATAGAGGATCTCTGCAAAGAAGAAAAGACAAACAAAAAGAGCAAAAAAAGCTACAAGAACACCATAAAAGTATCCTACAAACAAAGAAAAATGAAACAAAATTTCAACAAATCCAACTGAAACTACTAGCTATCTAAGAAAACAAGAAAAAATAAATAAATCTGCTACGGATCTAGCAACAATCGTTAATGGTGATGACTCTGGTGAGGATTTTATAGGTTTTGACTTTTGAGACTAGAGAGGAGAGAGAAACTTTAGAGAGATGTGTGTAGCCTTCCTACACCGGGTACACCCGTCTTTTTTTCCACAATTGCTAAAGGCTGGTACCAGCTGTGCTAGGGCTGATACCAATCCATAGATCCAACGGCCAACACTCAATTGTTTATATGGATTGGTACCAGCCCTAGCAAAGTTGGTACCGGCCTTTAACAATCATGCTTTTTTCTTCTATTATTTTCAAAATCGAAATAATACGTTTTATAGGGGTGAGACTCAGGGAGGAAAATCATTTCATACAACCTTAAAATCATATACCCACAGAAAAAGATAATGATCAGCTTAATTTATTAGGGAGAAATGGTAAGTTTCACAAAAATGAAACTCATAAGAGGAAAATCATTTCATTTAAGGGAACGTTTTGGAGGAATTTAACTTCACTGTCGGTTAACAATTTTTAAATTTATTAACAAATAAATACGAGATGAGCTTGTGGGAAAAATTGAGTCGATTTAACTATTTACCAATTCTCTTCGGACATTTTGTGCGATTTATTAGTTTGTGTTAAGATTAGATATTTAATTCTATTCTTGGCATGATTTCCATTATTATACTTTATAGATATAGATAATGTCGTGGATTAACGGAAGAGTACTTAAAGTATAATTAATAAAGATTCTAGATAAAGATGACCAAATTGGGATACATGGTCATGGAATAATTGGGGATATATGCCGGCATGGTTTTTCAATGCCGGTGAGCCCAAAAACCCATGACGTAGCATCATATCCCCCTAATTATTTCATGTATCCCAGTTTGGTGTTCCAGATAAACTGCTTCAAAAAAATAATAATAATAATAAATAAAATAAAAATATATATGTAGATAAACATTATGCCAATTTTGATGAACATTTATGAGCCCCTAGCTACCTCCAAGGTATGCCCACACATGGTAGTACAGCAACTATACCTAAATTTGTACATGATGTGGGTTGGGTGATGTAAAATATTATCACCATCACACGACATACTAATTAAGACTGTCCCATTTCAACTGTATGGAGAAGTCGTGTAGAACTTGAGTTTGAAAAAAAAGTCTTCATACTCGTACAAAAAAAAAAAAAAAAAAGATTCAAAGTTGGTACTAGATTATATATATATATATGATTGTAACGTTCAATTAAGTTTCATTTGATTTTGACTCTTTTATACCGAAATCAAGTCTTATTTGCTAATATTATTTTGAAGATAAATATTCTTTGGAAAACACACCACTTGTACTGGTTTTAACTATACGTACGAATACATATCTATCATGGACGTACAGTCGAGTAACGGTGCTGCATCGGTCAATATTGACGGCAAGATTATGCCATTTCTATATCACCCAAGTACTAGAAGAGTCTTTTTGAAAAAAAAAAAAGTACTAGAAGAGTGGAAAAAGATAATTTTCTATAGAAACAACTTGTACATTCTTTTTCATCACACCGTAGAATTTTGGAGCGGGCGCTGATATTTAATTCCAATTTATGAAATGCAGATAAATCACCGTATTTCTTTTAGCCTCGAATACTGATTTACCATTCTATTAGAAAGATGTTTACGCATCAGTACATTAAGTAAACGATCCATTTTTATTTTTATATTGTTGTGGTTGATATGGTTATCTGCATCACTAAACCATGACCTCATTATAGATAAACTAGGGCATCAAAATAGGTTTCAAATTTGTCTACAAGTTACATAAATTAGGGCATGAAAATAGGTTTCAAATTTGTCTACAAGTTACATAAATTGGGTTATGTCTTAGTCTTATCTTCTTTACTAAAGACAAACCAGTAACCAACCCTACATTCATCCCTAATCTTCCAACCAACAACACACAGATAGATTATACATATCAAAAACATTAAACTCTTTGTTGGATTATCATAGTGGAACCTCATTTATATCTCTCTGTTCTGCTATTTTGTTGCATCCTAGCCCCCTGGAATTGTTCTCATTTTTGGTAAGAATCTAGAGTTTAATAAAAGGAATGTATCATCAAAATAGTAACTTCAAATTCATTATCATTTGTACTTTATAAAAATTGGATCGAATCTTATAAGATAGTTTCCATATAAGATTGCACATGGTCGACCTCGCTCTAAAATCACACAGCCTAAAAAAAAATAAAGAGATAACTTTATTTATTGGGGAGAAATAATAAATTCTTTGTTTTTAAAATTTCATTTATGATAAAATGAAGATTACATAGACTCCAAGAACATCAAGATCAAAAAATGCAATTAAGAGGTACTAACAAAGAATAATTTTTGAAGAGAAGTAACGAACTACCAACAAGGGTGCCAAGCAATCCGAGAATTGAGAAAATAATTTTGGAATTATAATCTAACCATTTTGATATGATTTTTTTTCTTCTTCTTGAAAAGAGATCTTCTCAAGAAAATACAAGAGTAATATGCCAAAGTCTTGAATCTTGATCACCACACTTAAACTTCCACCAAAATCTCTATTAAAATCATAAAGAAACGCCATGAAATCGCATAGAGAATCTCTGTAAAGAAGAAAAGACAAACAAAAAGAGCAAAAAAGCTACAAGAACACCATAAAAGTATCCTACAAACAAACAAAAACGAAACAAAATTTCAACAAATCTAACTTAAACTACTAGCTATCTGAGAAAACAAGAAAAAACAAATAAATCTGCTACGGATTTAGCAGCAATCGTTAATGGTGGTGACTCTGGTGAGGATTTTATAGGTTTTGACTTTTGAGACTAGAGAGGAGGGAGAAACTTTAGAGAGATGTGTAGCCTTCCTACACCGGGTACAATTGCTAAAAAAGTGCCATTTGTGCAGGGGCCGATACCAATCCATAGGTCCAACGGCCAACACTCTGTTGTTTTATATGGATTGGTACCAGCCCTAGCAAAGCTGGTATCAGCCTTTAGAGCAGTTCCTATGGCAATGAACAAAAAATAAGAATTTGTTGAGCCACGTGGATGAACAAACTGCATTCTCCACTATGGGAAACAAGACAAAATGAACAAAACTATTGATTTTATTAACATAAACTAATAAGAGTTGGGTCCCACTAATGATTTTATGTATATAAACTAATAAGAGTTTGGTCCCACAGATTATTTAACTAATAAAATAAATAATAGAAAATAAACCATAATTATAATAATCAGTTTTTGGAGAGAGAATATGTGAGGGGAGACATTCCTTCTGACTCCAGCGACATTTCTTCTTACTCCAGCGGCATTTCTTCTGACTCCAGCGACATTCCTTCTCACTCAGCGTCTATGGCACGATCGAGCGTCCTTACAGCAGACGCGCGGTGGATGTTCCGACTCAATGTTCAAATCAACAGATTTGTTGATTTGAACATCCATTTTTCATGTTTGTTCATTCCATAGTAGAAGCAAAATGAACAAACTCTGAGTTTGTTCATTCCATTGGAATTGCCCTTAGCAATCATGTTTTTTTCTTCTTTTGTTTTCAAAAACAAAATAATACGTTTTACACGGGTGAGACTACCGGGAGGAAAATCATTTCATACAACCTTAAAATCATATACCCTGAAAACATGGGCGGAGCCAAGGGTTGACTAACCCTGGCTCTAGCCCCCCTAAATTCCCAAAAACCATATAAAAACTCTTCATTTTATCCTATTTTTTGTATTTAGTCCACCATATATATAGTATTTAGCCCCCTAAAAGTCCCTAGATTTTTAAAAAATTATTTTAGCCCCCCTAGAAAATTTTTTTCTGGCTCCGCCACTGCCTGAAAAGATAACGATCAACTTAATTTATTAGGGAGAAATGGTAAGTTTCACAAGAATGAAAATCATTTCATGTAAGGGAACGTTTTTGGAGGAATTTAACTTCACTGTCGGTTAACAAATAAATACAGATGAGGTTGTGGGAAAAATTGAGTCGACGAACTATTTACCAATTCTCTTCGGACATTTTGTGCGACTTATTAGTCTGTGTTAAGATTAGATATTTAATTCTATTCTTGGCATGATTTCCATTATTATACTTTATTAGATAATGTTGTGGATTCACGGAAGAGTACTTAAAATATAATTAATGAAGATGCTAGATAAAGATGACCAAATTGGGGATACATGGTCATGGAATAATTGAGGGATATATGCCGGCATCGTTTTTCAATGCCGGCAGCCCATCGACCATGTCGGCAGCATCAAAAAACCATGCCGGCATATATCCCCAAATTATTTCATGTATCTCCCAATCTGGTGTTCCAGATAAACTGCTTTAAAAATAATAATAATAAAAAAAAAAAAAAATAGATAAACATTGATGTCAATTTTGATGAACATTTATGAGCCCCTAGCTACCTCCAAGGTATGCCCACACATGGTAGTACAACAACTAGGCTAGCAGCCATACCTAAATTTGTACATGATGTGGGTTGGGTGATGTAAAATATTATCACTATAAGACCGTCCCATTTCAACTGTATGCAGAAGTCGTGTAGAACTTGAGTTTGAAAAAAAGACTTCATACTCGTACAAAATAAAAAACGATTCAAAGTTGGTACTAGATTATAATGACACCGACTTCTAATCTATCTATCTATATATATATATATATGATTGTAACGTTCAATTAAGTCTCATTTGATTTTGACTCTTTTATACTGAGATCAAGTCTTATTTGCTAGTATCATTTTGAAGATAAATATTCTTTGCAAAACACACCACTTGTACTGGTTTTAACTATACGTACGAAGACGTATCTATCATGGACGTACAGTCGAGTAACGGTGCTGCATCGGTCAATATTGACTGCAAGAATATGCCATTTCTATCACCCAAGTACTAGAAGTTACATAGACATTCACTCAATATCCAACTATTTTCTTGTGATTTTGGCATTACATTGGGTTATGTCTTAGTCTTATCTTCTTTACTAAAGACAACCAATAACCCTACACTCATCCCAGATCTTCCAACCAACAACACACACAGAACACACAGATAGATCACCAAACATTAAACTTTTTGTTGGATTATCATAGGGGACCTCAATATTGCTCATTAATATCTCTGTTCTGCTATTTTGTTGCATCCTAGCCCCCTGTGTGGGTCTGTATTTTGTCTGTTAGACTCGACCCGTCCAAAATGTCATAAAGGATCCTTAGCTGTGTTAATGTGTGTAGTGTAGCTCATGGACATTACGTACCTCTCTTTACACGAAAGGTTCTAAAGCACGGCAATACGCTCCCCTTTTCGCAACAGATTGGGGTCGTACCTCTTGGGGACTCCTAGAGCCGCATATAACTCTACTTATGTTGTCCGTTCCAAAATGAAAACAAAATCCGCCGCCACTGGTGGCAGCGATGCACGTGTTGAACCACTCATGTATTTACTTAATCCATATCCAGAGTCTCAGACCCAACTGGTTTCCCATTCAAAGGTGGTTAGGGTGGCTGCATGTTGGGGCATGCACCCTAGAACCCCTTTCTTTCTAACATTTTAGGTTTAAGGGTCATGTCATGAACTAAATGTCCGAGTAGTAATTTCAAGGAGACGTTCGCGATGTATTCTGCCATGATGGTAAAATTATTAGGTGAAAATACCAGTGATTTCAGCTCGAACTTGCCTGTATTATAAACTGAGACATAGATATGCATTTTTGTTAGCTAGCTAGTGTAAAAGGTTGTTGTGAGTTTTTATTTTAGTCGCGGGTAACAACCAACAAGACGTCATAAATGATGATCTAGACAACCATTTTTATGGAGAAGATATTTGGGAAGTTGCAAATTCAACTCTTACCAACAACACGCATTCACTCGAGCAGAGTGTCGTCGACTGCTGAGGATTTCTACGTACATGGTTGTTGGGCTTGTCCGGCCCAATTACTACATTCAAGTTGTTCTCGAGGTACTACTGATCAAGAGTTTGTAGTTTGTACACTTTGCAGTAATCCACCTGTGTTTCCCTTTACCTTCGTATATATGATTGTACTTTGCATAAATGAACGGTGTAAACCTTTTATCCCAGCATTTTTGAATGGCCGAGATGTGTGGATACAAAATAACCCACACTCATTAAGCATGCGAAGTGAATCCTTAAGTAGTAAGCGAACATGACCGCATATGGCATATCCCAGATGACGAACTAGATGACGTCACCAGATCACGAGAAAGGTGTGAAGATCTATGCGACATTAAAGATATTGGGCGACATGGATAAATCATATGCGTCATCAACGCACGTCAGATCCGAAAATAGGGGCTTTATTAGCTGTTCTCCACTATATAAACTCCTATATAAGGAGCCGAGCGCCTTTGTACAGAGAGAGATCTTTTTAGTGACCTTGGAGAAGAAACTTAGGAGAGAGAAAGTTATTTGCTCCCAAAGTTAGGGTTTCTTCATATATTTGTACTTGACTTAAAGATTTTAATAAGAGTTCTTGAGATTCTTGTGATGATTTCTTAGATTGTTCTGTAGATTTTACTAAGGGTGTAGTTGTGAGATTTCTCGCAACTACATTTTGGCGCTAGAAATCAGCTCGGGTGATATACCTTGTTGATGAGATTCTTTCAAAACATGTTCAAAATCATTCCTAGTTTTTCTTTGCTTCATCAACAATCTTTGAGAGTTTTATAAGTTTAGATCTAAAAAACGCAACTAAAAGTTCTCAGCTCAGAAAAATATCTTACATTAGGAATAATCTAAGTTCTTTAAAAAGTACTTTGTCAAGAGAAATTATTGTTCTAGGAAAAACAGATGGTGAGACAAGCATCTACAGCAGAACAAGCGATAACAACTAGGGGGAGCAGAAGAATCGCAGGAAGAAGAAGAAGCGAAATCGCTGAATCATAAAGAATGGGAGAAAGGAGCAATCGAGGAAACCAAGTCCAACCTCAGATCCACCGTGAACCAGTAGAGAACAACACCATTAACTATGATCTTGTAAGTGTTCATACTGCAAATACAGATTCAATAGAAGAAGACGAGCAAAGAACTGGAGATGGAGGACCAATAGTAGAAAATGAAGAGAATATGACCATAGAGGAGCTCTGACAAAGACTAGTCACAGAAAGAATGAGGGAAGAAGAAGCACGCGCGAATTTGACGCGTCAGAATGACGAACTAAGAGAAGAGAATATCATATTACAAGAGCTGAGGTCACAAAGTACCACGCGTACAAGCTCAAGATCTAGAACAAGCGGGAGCACGTCAAGACGTAGTAGATCTAGCCGCAAGGATACCGGATAAGAGCAGCTTGTAGATAACAACATTGTTGAAAATTTTCAAGTAGGCGATAACATACAGGGTCAGCGTGATGAGAATCGCATATAGCAACAACCAAATGATGATCGGTACGTACAACAAGGTGAAAACTATCACACGCAAGGAAACCGCAGAGGTGGTAGACATGAGCAACAGGGCGAAGCTAATCGCACACATTATGATCAGGATGGTGAAACTGACGAAGAGCAAGGGAGGATGATATTACAAGGAAGAGAAATGTTGCGAGATCAACGCGACCGCGCGAATGAACGTGAAAGATACAATGACGCACAGAACAATGCAAGAAACGAAAGGAATGAAAGAGAAAGACGAAAAAGAAGAAGAGAGGAGGCGGAAGAACGAGAAATGAAAGAGGCAATGCGTCAGAATAGGCACGACAATAGAATAATACAAGCAAGGCTGAAAAGACCAATGCATCAAGATGCAGACCGAATCATGAATGAACAAATCTTAAAAGAATTGACAGAAGTAAGAGCGATGATGACAACGCGGAGAGATGGAAGCAGGCGGCAATTGGATAAGGCAATAGAAGAAGTAGGAAAAACACCATTCGCAAGGCAGATACAAATGGTAGGAGTACCAGCTAAATGCACTCTACCTGTGTTCACTAGTATATTCGATGGAACCACATGTGCAGTGCAGCACATAACGGAATATATCAGATCTTAATTTATTGCAATGTGAAGATAATGATGCAGTTTTATGCAAGTATTTACCCGCCAGTCTAATGGGAGAAGCATTACAATGGTTAGAGGTGCTATCCATGGGAACAATCAGATCATTCAATCATCTACAAACCATATTCTTGGGAGCATACATTAGTAACAACGTGCTACGACCAGGGATACAGAAGGGGTTTAGATTGTGAAGAAGAACAAATGAGGGCTTACGAAACTTAACCACACATTGGAGATCTATGTGTAGCGAAATAGCTGGAAGAGTAGATGAGAGGAATCTCATACTAGCTTTTATTAACGCACTTTTTGCATGAGTCTTGTTGTATACGTGAGATATTAAAGGATCAAAGATACCATATCAATAGAAGGAAAATGGAATCTTATCTGTTGCTAATACAAGCACAAAATAGGGGAACATAAGTCTACTTCCAAAGATAGCAAACACAATCGCAAGCACATCCCAAGGAAGCCAATAAAAGGTGATGATGAAAGATCAGCAAAATCTAGTAGCCATGGGCAGTAGAGATCAAGAGATGTATGATAGAGAATATAGAGAGAGGCTATGGAGGCAATAATAAGATACAAAGATTTGATAACCAAGTGGAAGGCTATGGAGGACAAAAGAGACAGTATAATCAAGGCCCAAGAGGAAATAGAACAATATGGGAACAAATAAAAATGACGCATCTAAATACTGCAATAGACAAAATCTGGGAAGCGGTGATCTTAATGGAAGACATACCAGAACCACCAAATATGGGAAATGAACCACCACCAGGAAGAAGAAGCAGGGAATTTTGTGCTTATCATCGTTTCCATGGTCACACCACCAGCAACTGCAGGAATGTGCATAAAATCATGCTAAGAATGATAGATCGGGGAAAATTAAATCATTTCCTAGTGCAGCCGCAACAGAATTTACCACCACCACCAGAAGGGCAGGCGCCAGGAGTAGAAGCTGGAAAGAAAACATACCTGATTTAAGTGGGAGCGAAAGTGAAGAACTTATACTGCAATTCAATAATACACTCATTTAAAAGTATAGAAGACTTCCACGACAATGTCTTAAGTCGAGTTTACGCAAGAGACAATGATGGAAAGGAAATACTCAACTTGGCAAAGATATCATCGCTAAAAGATTGGCATAGACAACCCATTTCTTTTAATACATAAGAAGTGCCAGGAGGCGGAGAATTGCATGAGATTCCATTAGTTGTCAAACTGGAGATAAACCCAAAAGCAAAGGCAGAAGAAGAGGATGAAAATGACGCAAACACATGGGCAATAAACAGGATACTGATAGATCCAGGCAGCTCAGTAGACATACTGTTTTACCATACTTACAAGACTATGAGAGGAAGAGATGATGACCTCATCCCGTCAACCTACAAGATTTATGGTTTCAACGGATCAGCCAATAAGCCTAAAGGAGAAATAAAGATGCGAATTCCTCTTCAAAGCATAACCACCGGTATAGTTTTCTGCATAGTCGATGTAGAATCTCCATACAACGCCTTGATAGGCTGACCATGGCTACACAGTATTCTAGGAGTAGATTCTACTTTTCATCAATGCATCAAGTTTCCTTTACTTCAAGGAGTATGAGTAATAAGAGGAGATCCAATTGAGGGAAAAAACTGCCATGAGATTGATGTTGATAAAAGTGAAGAACGCGCGAACAAGTGAAGAGATTAGAAAAAGGAGATTCGAGAAGGCAATCTAAGTGAACGATTAATGGTCAATTTTGTGAACAAGGGAAGAGAAATAAATAAAACTTCTGCCGAGGAGACAACCTCCGCATAAGAAAATAAATACAACAAGTGCATCAACAAGAGCGAATTCCGGGAGGGAGAAATGGTGTTGAGGTAAGAACCACCATTCGAGTAAAAATAGAAAAGGAAAGTCAAAGGACGCATGGATTGGACCATTTGTCATTAAGAAAGCTATTGGAAATGGAATGTATGAGTTGATGGAAAATAATGAAGAAGCATAAGTTGGAAAAATTTGGAATCAAGTATATTTGAAGAAGTATGGACCATGTGGCAAACATAACACAACTAGTTCGCATACGAACAAGTATATTCGAAAATATACGCGAACTGAGTGAAGCACAAAAGAGGAAAGAGGCGAAGAAGTAATCTCAGAGATAAAGTTTTTAAGAAAGGTAGTTATTATGTAAGCGAATAAATGAATAAAGAAGACATCAGAGTTGTAATAATCAAGCATATTAATTAAAAATAAATATTTTTCTTCTTCATTGTGGATGGGGAAAAACGGTCTGCTGGTTTTTAGGGAAGTGAAGAGTCGAGCGTGCGAACAAGACTCCTCAACCCGAGCAAAGCTGTTGAACCTCACCTGGATGCACTTGCAAAGGGAGTGCTTAGATTCGAGAGATCAATCTGTAAGACTCCGGCCTAAACCAAGTCAATGGCCGTTCCGAGTCAATTCGGTCACAAAGAGAGAGATGGGTTGATGTATAGGAGGGAAGCTGAGAATTATGTGGGATCAATGATGATCAAGGATTGTGGATGTGTTAAAGGTTTACGCAAATTGATGAACTGTTGAGTTCGAATAAGTTACGGGCGATTGATGGAATTTACGAGAGTGGTTACTCGAAAAAAAATTCCCCCTCAATCGTGGATCCGAGACTTATTTATATTGTCGAGAATAGCGAACACATTGATCCCGAGTAAGTGTGAAGGTTTCATGAGTGGAAGAGTGGGATAGTGGGAAATCGTGGTAAACCAATTATGTGTCTTGTGGAGATTTGGTTGATCATCAACCTACTACTTTGCTAACTCCTTCAACTGTTGCACGACTTACTCACATTTCTCATCGTGGATGAATCCACGTGTCGTAGGCTGCCAGACCAAAACCCTAATGGTTATCCCCCATGTGACGTGATTGATGTTTCACGAATCGTGGTATGCATGATGAGACGTGTGTTTAATTAGTCAGTTATTATTTGTTTAGACAATGAGTCTAAGTTTTTGAATTGAGCATGAGTAAAAAATGCTCAGGGGTTCATGGATTGAACATGTCTGTTTAGACGTATAGTTCTTTGAATGATGTTGACATTGCGCGTATTAGCAAAGATGGTAAATTCGGCAGTGAGCATCTGAATATCGGTAGTTGGATCAATATTCAAGCAACTGAGCAAATATTGCTCAATTCGACAAATCATTGAATATTAATAGTTGGATCAATATTAGAGCAACTGAGCAAGTATTGCTCAATTCGACGAATTACTGATAAATTACTGAATATTAATAATTGGATCAATATTCGAGCAACTGGGCAAGTATTGCTCAATTCGACGAATTATTGATAAATTACTGAATACTGATAATTGGATCAATATTTAAGCAACTGAGCAAGTGTTGCTCAATTCGACAAATTACTGATAAATTACTGAATATTGATAAATGGATCACTATTCGAGCAACTGAGCAAGTATTGCTCAATTCGACGAATTATTTATTAGTGACGTGACCCAAAATATTAATCAAAATATTGGTAGACTACCGAATATTATATAATTAATCCAGATGTTGATTGATGGATCAACATAAATTTATTTAGTGTTTGAACTTGCTCAGAATGATGATTCGTTGAGCGTTTGTTTGAAACCCTGATTTTTGATCAATTGCTCATTAATTGACGAATTGCTGAAAATAAGTCATGAACGAAGGAGGGACCAACCACATGGGATTATGGACATCCATGTGATGCCCAATTGCTCAAGTGAGCGTACACCAAGGTCTCAAGTCGGAATAGGTTGGTGAAATAATGATGATTAAGTGTCGGTTTCATCATGTATTGAAATAGTGCTCGTCTGAGCATTAGGCATTAAAACCTAATTTATGGAGAAGTGAGGGACCGGCTAAGAGGGTATGAAACCGGCCCTTGAGGGTATGGTACCAGCTGATGGTCGATTGAGCAAACCACAAGTTGTTTGGAAAGAGTTTGGACCCAATATGAGTAATTGTGCAAATTAGGTCAAAATTGTGAAAACGTGTGGGACCGGATCATTGCAAGCCTTAGAGACGCCCTTGGTCGGTCAAGGGAGCATGTCCATGTCACCATAATGCCCGTGTCTCAGTCCTGAGAGTTTCGGTATTTTCTGATGTGCGTTTGAGCAATATATTGGATTTTCAGAATAATTCGATCTTTGACTAAAATTCTCAATTTTGCTCGAATGAGCAAGTAGAACCTTGCTCGTTTGATCAGAATTTAGAAAATATTAAAATAATGATATTTTAATATTTGGCATGAGTAGCCTAGTCGGTCATGTGACCATTTGACTTTTTGGCCTTTTCATGGTTTGAGCAATATTTGAGAAAAATATGAAGAAACCGTGATTTTTCTTTGAGAAACATGGAAGTTTCATGAGATGAGAGAAATAACAATTTATTTCGATTAGGGATTGCAAGGTGCGGAACGGCCACGTCTAGGGTATGGCGGTGCCGCTAAGTTGCCCGGTCCCCCGACACCTTTCCCTATTTTATACTATTATTTCTCATGAAACCATGAAAATATGGAGAAACCGTGAGTTTTGCTCAAACAAGGAAAGTTCTTTGGAATGGAGGAGTTTTTATGAGTTCATGAAAATAAAAAAATAATTAAAATAAGGGAAAAGGACGTGGGAGACCGTGCAGGCCGGTGGGCCCGGTCCCATAAGCGCCACATTATTATTTTTAATATATTTCCTCTCTCCTATTCCGTGTAGGATTCCTCATTTGTCCATATTTTTGAACGCTCGTTCGTGCATCATTATCGAGTACACTTGCACCATTTTATGGAGCTTACTCAGTGGTAGTCCAGATGCCCGGATATTGAGTACTTATTACTAATTTATGAAATTCAGTGGAGAATGATTCATGAAACTGAGTAATAACTGTGAGTAGTTATTTATTATCAATCCATGGAATCAGTGGTGGATTCGACCATGGATTGAGAATAATAAAGTAAGTAATCATTTATTATCAATCCATAGAATCGGCCATGATTCGACTATGGATCCAGGAATAATAAAATGATAATTTACATTACCATCTCATGGAATCGTAGATTTGACCATAAAATCGAGTAATGAAATGAATGGTGATATTACCATTCCATGGGATCGTAGTGATTCGACCATAGAATCGGAGTAATATCCATTACCATTTCATGAGATCAGGTTGTGGATTCGATCATGAAATCGGAGCAATAAGATGAATGATGATATTACCATTCCATGAGATCAGCCGTGGATTCGATCATGAAATCGGAGTAATAAAATAAGTGGTGATATTACCATTTCATGAGACCAGCCGTGGGTTCGATCATGAAATTGGAGTAATATCTATTACTATTTCATGAGATCATCCGTGTATTCGATCATGAAATCAGAGTAATACATTTATCTATTACCATTTCGATAATGAAATAGGAGTAATGAGATAAGATAGTGTATAGTCAGTGAACCAGCGAGTGTTGCCGATGCCCCGAAGGCATTTTGCCCCCTCAACATTTAATGTATGGAGAGCCGTCTGAGTCTACATACGGTCTCTCTACATAGTCAGGGAACAGTGAGTGTCATCGATGTCCTGAAGGCTTTTTTGCTCTCAATCTTACGGAGAACCGCCCAATGTTCTTCTATGTAGAGGCGGGTCTCTCTATGTAGTCAGGGAATAGTGAGTGTCACCCACATCTTGAAGGCGTTGTTGCTTTAAATCTTACGGAGAACCGCCCAATTATGTTATTCTACATAGAAGCTATGATGAAATACCCGGTGTCGAACGCTCCGGGGAGGCCTTTGGAGCGACATATGCATCATACTTCGTAAAACATGAATCGTCACATGCGTTCCTGAAGCCGTGTCAGAAACATGCAGTATCTAGATTTAACGGTTTTGACCTTTGTTGAAAATCCACCATCAACATGCATATACATCAAATATTACAAAAAGGCAAAAATAAGACCTTAATAAAAGGCATCCAAAATAAAAGGCATCTAATTGTCAGCGTGCACCTAGTTCGCATAACAACAAGAGGCAAAAATAAGACCTAACACGCGTCATAATGGGGGAAAACCCTAATTAGCATGACTCAGGCGAAAGCTACACCGACCAAGTAGCCTGAGTTATGGAGATTTGGGGTGAAATAAAAGCCCATCCAGGAGAGCGCCTTAGTCGAAAGCCTAAGGTAAGAATATCTATCCTAAGGAGTGCAGAAACTCGATCAAGGCGCCGAGGTACACGGTGGAGTCAAGAGTGCCTGGGGCGTCTGGAGCGTACCTGGCCGCTCTTGGCAAGTCCTGGCTATGATGCACTCGGTCCTCAAGAAACCCGACTTAGTGTGCGGTCTCGTAACCATAAGCCATATTGGCAGAGGGATAAGAGGCCGCGAATACAACCGATTGTTGCATCACTTTGGATGGGAAGAGCCCACCCTAACCTTTGGTAGGGGTAAGATTCCGTGAAGGGACAGTCGGGGGAATATAAGGACGACACCCTCCATTAGGGAGCTGAATTGTGTCAAAAGATGTAAATATCATGGGGCTATGACTCAAAGGAGAGCATAGGCCTGTCGTATTTGCGCGTCAATATATCATGTAGAGGCAATAATATAAGACATGATAAGGAGAAATCAATGGGTGAATGCATAGGCCTGTTCATTTCCTTATAGCTCTAAATATCCTTCCACGACTCTTTTTGGCTATTTGGGCTCACTGTGATTCCTTTCAACTCTCTTTAACTCATTGGCTGCTGTATTATTAGATTTTCAAATAATTTTTTTAAGGTTAATCATCCAAAAGGAGCAAACGTACAAAGTGGAAAAAACAAGAAGTGGCAATTCCAATTTAACGTATCCAAATTTAGAATTTTTGCCTTTTATCTTGTAGAGAGCTAAAAAAAGAGTCTAACGGAGAAAGACCGAAGTATTTCAGACGTCATATGAAGAAGTTATGAGCAAAAAAATCGGGATAAGAAACGATATTCCCAAGAACGGAAGAAATTTGACTCTTGATTATAAAACTTCAATTGTTTCCTCTTTATTTATCTCTCTTTGGCTAATTCTATCATCTGTTAGCTCTCCCTAGATCTTCAGTTCTTTGTATCTCTTAATATCATTCTACATCTCCTTTCGGCTCTATTTGGCTCCATTCGGCTCCTTTTGGCTCTCTCTAGCTCTTCAGTTCCTTATAGCTCTTAATATCCTTCTACATCTCATGTCATCTCTATTTGGCTCCATTCGGCTCCTTTAGGCTCAATTTGGCTCCATTCGGCTCGTTTTATCTCCTTTTGGATCTCTCTAGCTCTTCATTTCCTTGTATCTCTTAATATCCTTTTACAGCTCATTTCATCTCTATTTGGCTCCATTCGGCTCCTTTAGGCTCCATTCGGCTCCTTTTGTCTACTTTGGGCTCTCTCTAGCTCTTCAGTTCCTTATAGCTCTTAATATCCTTCTATATCTCATGTCGTCTCTATTTGGCTCCATTCGGCTCCTTTAGGGTCAATTTGGCTCCATTCGGCTCCTTTTATCTCTTTTTGGATCTCTCTAGCTCTTCATTTCCTTGTATCTCTTAATATCCTTCTACAGCTCATTTCGTCTCTATTTGGCTCCATTCGGCTCCATTCGGCTCCTTTTGTCTCCTTTGGGCTCTCTCTAGCTCTTCAGTTCCTTATATCCCTTTGACGAGGTGTCAATCTCGCAAAAATAAATTTCTCTACTTCTCTTTAACTAGCAAGTAGTATAATGTAAGTAGGATCGTCCCAAGGGAGGTATGAAGTTCAAGTTGTTATGCAAATACTCTTAGCAAAGATGATTTTTGTTGTAGAAATCTTTGAAAATTGTAAAATGTATTCAAATATGAGATGTAATTGATTAAAGGTTCATTCTAGACCACGGAATACAAACCAAATTGATAGATAGCTATATTCTTCACATTATCATGTTACTAACAACCCTAGAATAATTAGTACGCTCAACTATTCCGTTATTATCTCCTAGCTCACCGAATACGGAAGCGCTCGACTCACTAGGTTCCTACTTGCCAAGTTTCCTAGAGGTACGCTTACTAGGTTTGACTTAAACAAGTGCTCTAAGTTCTGTGGAGATAAGGTTGCTCCTAGTGATGAACTCAAAAGCATGAATCACCTACTAGTGTTGATTTCTACATATAGGTACTTAACAAAGTCCCATCATCAATACCTATATATTGCTACTTGCGTTTATCTTCTCTAGACAATTACGGGTCGAAGAAAATCTAAACTAGCAATAGGATTATGAATCAACTATTTAATTTCGAACTTAAACAATCAACAAATAATCCATAAACAATAATAGCATGGTAGAAATCAATCAATAACATTAATGAATGCAAGAGAACAAGTTTTTCATATCAAATATAGATTCATATTTCGGGCTTCGAAATCGCCCTTAATCAAAGAGAGTTTTAGTTAATCATAATATTGGAGTTCATCACCAAATAATAATGGAAAATAAAGTAAAGGAGATGAGAATATTAAATGAAAGCAAACCCTAGCTCCGGCTCTCTGCAAAACTCCAAGAAGAATACGTGATACCTAAAAGAATAGAAACCTTTTCTTTTTATAGCCTTCCCACTTTCCAAAATTAGGTCTTCAAAGTCCATCACCAAAAAGTCCACCAAGCCCATGAACCATGTGTGAGAAACCCATGTGAAAATATGTCCCAAAAATATGCTCGCCGGAAAACTGGTGCACTGGCCGGAAATTGGCCGGAATCCGGCGCCGGAAAAGCTTCTCAGGCCGCCTTTGTCATCAGACACTGTCACCAGGCAGTTTTACACTTCCAGTAGCTCAACTTTGCTTCTCTGCAGTTCAAACATTCACAAAAACCAACTAACCCAATTTCTTATCTTGCGAAAACGCACCCAAAAGCGTGACCCATAGCTCATATGTCCGTGGCCAACTCTTGTATCCGACTCATACCCTCGCGATTCACTGAAATATTGCGATTCATGCTTCAAGTTCTGAAATCCGCTCACAAGGAACTATGCTCACCGGCTCACCATTCTAGCTCGCCAGACTGCTTTTTTTGCGACTTCAAAATCCATTCCCGCACTTTGATTCATTTCACAGCCAAGTAATCACACACATGGACTTAGCATCATCAACCCCAGCCCAGGCCATTTAACTCCAGTACACTGCAACCATTCATACTTTAAACCACCTGCGCAGTAGCATCACTTGGTGGCTGTCTTCACTACAAGAAATTCACCTAAATTAGCTCACGATTGACCCCAAACTCCTTGGCCAATTCCTTTACTGATCCTCACCCATTGTGCCGTGTTTTTGTTAACTTCTAAATCGTGTAGTCCACCAACCCTTGTATACAACCATAAGCCATCGAACCCAACTGAGCTCTGCACCCGGTTCCTTGTGTGATTTTGCACCACCCAAAGCAAAGACCTATCTTGCAACTCAGCTCTGACCCTGTAATCCCAGTTCCAGCCATCACTGCAAGCCTGCAATGCTCCCAGTTCCTTGTAACAGTTCATACACACTTTCTGTAGCAGCAACTTCATCTTGCCTAGCCATTACATCTTCACAGCCAACACCAAGAAAGTACCTATCTCAGCTGCAACAACTTGCAGTACAACAACTGCACCTAATATCAGTTCAAAACACCACACATCAGCTCTTGCTCATAGATGCACCACCAGTACATCTCTCTTGAGTGCCTCATTCCAATTGCTTCAAATTGAGCTTCATCTACCAACCACAGTTCCCTGCAATTCACAGCTCAAATTCTTCTCACTGAAACCCTAACATACATCTAAATGTTCATTCAACACCCATCTCAGAAACAGCCTTCAACTGCAAATCTTTGCTGCCAATACTCGACTCCAGACCTTCTCAAACTCGTACCCAATGTTAACCCGAAACACCATCAGTACCTAGTCTTCATTTCAAATCCCAAAACAGCACATAATCTGTCGAGAACAAGAGCACATTCACTGCCATCCAACCATGGCTAAATAGCATCAGCAGCTCAGTTTTCTCATTGTTGTGCCGACTGAAATACAGCCACCAGAACATATGAAAAATACCTCCACAGATAATTTCAGCAACAGCCCTTGCACACAGGCTCAACTAACAACACCTGAGCTTGAAGTGGTGATGAAAAGGTAGTTTAGACATTTACTCGAACAGCTTGTGTGTGTGCTGTAGACTGCTAATGGATGTAAAATGGCTGCACCTTGGAGATAACACAAATCGATTCCTTCCCTGCAAAACACGAATCTACACAAACCCATTCTGAGAAACCTTCTCAAACACACATACATTCATTAATCTCAGAACTGTACTTCCATCTTCTCCATTTGCTCAGGGATTTAACGGCAGCAATACACAGCTTTCTGTCTCGGCATGAAACTGACCTAGTTCTTCCATATTCTTTATTTCCTAACTCGAGTTTCCTTCAACATTTCGGCTTTGAAAACTGGCCAATCTCTCACCATTCACTGCCAACTTCAACGGCAAAGAGCAATTCTTCTTTCCTTCATTTCTTCTGAATTCGCACGTTTCACTAATTCCCATTCTTTCTGGTCTTCGAAAACCCATCTCTTGAACCGAAGTTACGAGCCACTGAAACCGTGGCTTTGCCGTTCAGAGAACGTTTGTTGCAGCAGCAGAGAACTAGGTCGTGAAGTTTACTGAATTTGCTCGACCTAGTTGTATGATGGTCGCCTAATAAGAGAAATGGTGCCCCCTTAACGATATATAAGTGTTCTTTAGTAAACTGAAATCAGCCTGTTGTCCCCTCTATCCTTGGCTTGACTCCCGTTAGCATTCGCCAGTAGAATCACGCTTTTGCCCTTCTTACTTCAAATGAGCGCCTTCTTTTACTTCTCAGATTTGCTTATTCTCTTCAATGTCTCCTCATCACTAAAGCAGTCGTGCTTTTCAGACAGATAATTTGCATCACTAAAGCGGACATGCTTTTCGAGACGAGAGATGAAGAAAATAAAAGCAAATAATGAGAAATAACTCGCCTTGTCCTTTTAAGCAGCGTTTCTTCTTCTTTTGTTCCAAATAACTCCAAAGTACCTAAATATTCAAAAGCAAACATAAGATACATAATTTACAAGAAAACTAGCAGAGAAAGCATAAACAATAGATAAATACATAGGTGTTTTAGACACCTATCAAATTCCCCCACACTTAGACTTTGCTAGTCCTCGAGCAAATCAAACAAAACAATAAAATACACACAACTCCGTCTCGTCGAGGCTACGGTTACTCTAAGCATGAATAACAGGCCTTTGAACCCCTAGGTGTCCCTAGTGGACGAGTTTTAGTCTCGTGAAGGTTTACAAGAGGTATGCCTACAAAACCTATATTTTCAACTCCGTCTATTTGTGACAAATCAATGAACGAATCCAAAATGACTACAGGAGGAGGTACCTTGCACAAATTCAGTTCATATATAAGTAAGTAAAGCTCTAATTAGATAGTCGAACAAGCCACAATACTCGGAAACTAACAAACCACAATCACAATGAAAAGATAAAGAAGATGGATATAGATGTAGATGTTGGCGAATGTTCACAAGTGTCCGATGTTTCCCATATCTGTCTGAAGGTCACTACCAAGATGAACCTACGCATCCTATTGGATTGAGCTACTAGTCAATTCTAATGTCAACACCTTTGGCATATACAAGGGAACCAGTGGTCAACAAACTTATTTCTACATCAACTCTTTGGCATATACAAGGGAACCAGGAGTGACTTTATTCACCAAATATAATACTTTCTTCTCTTTTTTTTTCTTTCTTTTTTTTTTTTTTTTTTTTTTTTTTTTTTTTTTGTGACAAAGATGATTCGATCTTTTGGATCCAAGCGCATGCTTCTTGTCAGCAAGTACATGATAGTTGCCTTGGATCCTGCATTCCACGCTTGTTTAGGCGACGGAGACAGGGACTACGTTTCACACATACTGCTATTCCCAAGTGTCATTCTTTATTCCGTTTGGTCTAATTGGTCGGTCTCTTTTTTTTTTTTTTTTTTTTTTTAGCAACTCAATCATTCTATTTCATCCTAGCAGTAATAACACGTCGATGTTTAGTGACCCACCAAAACACTTAGAGAACAATAGATAAATATGGAAAATAAAAATAGAATGCGATATGGTGATATTCCGAGATATGGTAACGACTATCATGTTATTTGTGATTCCTGAGCTATGTTCATTCTTGTTAATTAATGGGTTCCTCAACTCCTGCAATCAAAATGATTCCATCCACTAATGGTGTCATCCTAAAGGCACAAGTTTCTAGATTTCGGAGTTCAAAAAGCACAATTTTTTTTTTTTTTTTTTTTTTTTTTTTTTTTATGGCATAAAACTACTAAACACATAAAACAAACTATACAAACATATAAATGCTCCCCCACACTTAAACTTTACATTGTCCTCAATGTAAAATTGAATCATCCAAAGAAGGTTCAAGGTGGGAAATTCCGCAATTGATATGCAAAAACAAGAAAATAAAGATAAAATGCTTAAAAAATAAAAAGATAAAGGGAAAGATACAAAACCGGTGGGTTGCCTCCCACTTAGCGCTTGGTTTAACGTCGTCGCCCGACGTTCGGCTCCAATTACTCCTCCGGAGGGAGTGGGTCACTCAATGTGATCATATCTCGATTCTCCGTCACAAACTGCTCATAGTATGGTTTCAAGCGATGGCCGTTAACCTTGGAAATCAGCCCTGTTTTGGGACTAGTAATTTCAACTGCACCATGCGCAAACACATTAGTAACAACAAATGGTCCAACCCATCTGGACCTAAGTTTACCCGGAAACAATTTAAGACGAGAATGGAATAAAAGTACTTTCTCCGCCCTACTTCAAAACTCTTTCGGGAAATCATTTTATCATGGAAAGCCTTGGTCTTTTCTTTATAAATGCGTGAACTTTCATATGCATCATTTCGTATCTCTTCTAACTCATTGAGCTGAAGTTTCCTATGTTCCAACTGCATCTAATTCCATATTACATACCTTGATAGCCCAATAAGCTTTGTGTTCAAGTTCGACGGGAAGATGGCAAGGTTTACCATAGACAAGCCTAAAAGGAGACATACCGATGGGTGTCTTATAAGCTGTCCTATACGCCCACAAAGCGTCATTGAGTCTATAACTCCAATCTTTCCTTGTAACATTCACCGTCTTCTCTAAGATTGACTTAATCTCCCGGTTGGAAATTTCAGCTTGTCCACTCGTTTGTGGATGGTACGGTGTCCCAACTTTATGAGAAATGTTATACTTCTTTAGAAGAGCGTGAAAGGATCTCTTGAAGTGCGAACCTCCATCACTAATCACCACTCGAGGTGTTCCAAACCTAGAAAAGATATGTTCCTTCACAAACTCACAAACAATATGAGAATCATTGGTAGGGGTGGCTTTAGCTTCCACCCACTTAGAAACATAATCTACAGACAAGAAGTATAAAAAAATTTCCCATTGGAATTCACAAAAGGCCCCATAAAATCGATACCCCAAACATCAAAAATCTCAAGCGAGAATTGGTGTTTGCGGCATTTGGTTTCTAGCACCAAGGTTGCCTGTCCTTTGACACCTATCACAAGCCTTACAACATAGATATGCATCCTTAAACAATGTAGGCCAATAAAAACCACTTTCGAGAACCTTGAGGGCTGTCCTCTTGGCTCCGAAATGGCCACCACAAGCATATGAGTGACAAAAATTCAGAATTGATTGGAACTCGGATTCGAGTACGCACCTGCGGATCATTTGATCGGAGCAATGCTTCCACAAGTAAGGTTCATCCCATATATATTGCTTAGCAATCTTCTTGAGCTTGTGTTTTTGGAATGTAGACATGGAACTAGGTACTTGTCCCGTCACCAAGAAGTTAACGATATCAGCGTACCATGGAGTTGTGCCACCAACCGCAAAGAGTTGCTCATCCGGGAAGCTATCATGCAAAGGAATCGCTTCTTCGGACACAACCAATCTGCTTAGATGATCCGCTACAGTATTCTCACTGCCCTTCTTGTCCTTGATTTGCAAGTTGAACTCTTGAAGAAGAAGAATCCACCTTATGAGCCTTGGCTTAGCATCCTTCTTCGTTAGCAAGTATCGAAGTGCAGCATGGTCAGAGAAAACAACCACCTTTGTACCCACTAAATAAGATCTAAACTTCTCGAGTGCAAACACTATGGCCAAAAGCTCATTTTCAGTAGTTGAGTAGTTGATTTGTGCTCCGTTGAGAATTCTAGAAGCATAATAAATGGCATATGGAACTTTGCCATCTCGCTGTCCCAACACGGCTCCAACGGCATAATCACTTGCATCGCACATCAACTCAAATGGCTTGCTCCAGTCCGGTGGTTTGATGATTGGTGCGGTAGTCAACAACTCTTTCAAGGTGTCGAAAGCTTCCTTGCATTCCTTATCACAATCAAAGGCCACATCTTTTTGCAAGAGTCTACATAGGGGCATTGCAATCTTGGAGAAATCCTTGATGAATCTCCTATAAAAACCTGCATGACCAAGAAAAGAGCGAACCTCCCTCACATTTGTGGGGTATTGTAAGTTCCGAATCAAATCTATCTTAGCCTTGTCAACTTCTAACCCCTTAGAGGATACAACATGACCTAGCACAATCCCATGATTAACCATAAAGTGACATTTTTCCCAATTAAGCACAAGATTAGTTTCTACGCATCGTTTAAGAATAAGTGCAAGGTTATCTAAGCATTTGTCAAAAGAATCACCATACACGCTAAAATCATCCATAAACACTTCTATGATGCTTTCCACATAATCTGAAAATATACTTACCATACAACGTTGAAAAGTGGCTGGAGCATTGCACAAGCCAAATGGCATGCGTCTATATGCAAAAGTGCCAAAAGGGCAAGTAAACGTTGTCTTTTCTTGATCTTCCGGAGCTATCACAATCTGGTTATAACCTGAAAAACCATCAAGGAAACAAGTAAAAAGCATGTCTAGCCAACCTTTCAAGCATTTGATCAATGAATGGTAAGGGAAAATGGTCCTTTCGGGTGGTAGAGTTGAGCTTTCGGTAATCAATGCACACTCTCCAACCGGTCTGGATTCTAGTTGGAACCAAGTCATTATCTTCGTTTTCACCACCGTGATTCCGGACTTCTTTGGAACGACTTGAATCGGGCTCACCCATTTGCTATCGGATATGGGATAGATCACCCCTACTTCCAACAATTTCAGGATTTCCTTCTTAACTACTTCCATCATTGGAGGGTTCAAGCGACGTTGAGCTTCTCTTGTTGGTTTTGCCCCCTCCTCAAGAAGTATTCGGTGCATACATGTGGAAGGACTGATTCCTTTGATATCGGCTATAGTCCACCCAATGGCAGACTTGTACTCTCTTAGCACTCGAACAAGCTTCTCCTCTTGCACTTGGTAAGGTTGTTGGAAATGATCACCGGTAACTCTTCCTTGTCACCTAAATACACGTATTTAAGGTGATCCGGAAGAGGTTTCAACTCAAGAATAGGTGCCTGCACAATCGACGGTAAAAGTTTCTCATTAGTAAGCGGCAAAGAAACATAAGACACATTATATTTTGGTGGAACTTCTTGTAATGAGTTAAGAGATAAAACAGCCTCTTTAAGCTCATCACAAATAGACAATTCACTTTCAATGTCTTTGTATTTTCCATAACCTAAACCTTCCACTATGGTGTTTTCTAAAGCATCTTCACCATTCAATTCAAAAACCTGTTGAGCTAGAGAATCAATAATATCAATTGAAAAACAGGAATGCACATCACTAGGATATCTCATAGCCTCAAAGATATTGAAACTTATGACTTCGTCATCAAATTCCATAGTTAAAGCGCCCTTGAAAACATCAATCTTTGTTCTAGCGGTTCTCATGAATGGTCTACCCAACAGCAAGGGAGTAGACGATGGTGAATCTTCATCCATCATGTCAAGAACATAGAAATCAGCTGGAAATATGAGTTGATTGACCTGCACCAAAACATCTTCAATAACCCCTTTCGGGTAAGAATTAGACCTATCAGCAAGTTGTATAACAATACCGGTATTCTTAAGAGGTCCAAGATTCAATGATTCATAAACGGAGGCAGGCATAACATTAATGGATGCTCCTAAATCTAACATAGCACGTTCAAACCTGATTTTACCAATAGTACATGGTATGGTGAAACTAAGGGTCTTTCAACTTAGGTGGGAGTTTCTTTTGAAGATATGCCGAAGCATTCTCCCCCACACTCATTACCTCGTTACCGGTCAATTTGTGCTTGTTAGTGCACAATTCCTTCAAGAAATTTGCCCAATGTGGAACTTGCCTTATCGCCTCAATGAGTGGAATGTTCACTTCAATCTTCTTAAAGATTTCCAAAAGTTCTTGGTACAATGTCTCCTTGTTCGACTTTGCAAACCTGCTAGGAAAAGGCGGAGAAGTAACATAAGTAGAAACATGAGTTTTAGAGTTAGAATTTGTTACCTGGGTCAGCCTTTTTAGGGGTTGTTTCACCCTCTTCTTTCTCCAACTCAGGTTCATGGGACAGAGTGATGTTTCAGGTTTCTCTACTTGCTTCCCACTTCGTAACTCAATAGCATTGGCATTCTCCTTGTGATTTATTGATTGCGAAGGAAGTTTTCCTCTGCTTGTGCTTCCAATTTGCTCACGGCATTAGCTAATTGACCCATTTGTGTTCGGATGTCCTTCATATCCATTGCTGACTTTTGCTTATCTTGCACCATTGTGTTGAGAATGAGATTCAACTTGTCATCTATACTCGTGCCTTGAGTTTCTTGTGGTGGTCTTTGCATGAATTGATATCCTCCTTGTTGATTGAAAGTAGGATTTGCAGCAGCTTGCTTGTTTGCATAGCTGAAATTCGGATGATCACGCTAACCTGGATTGTATGTGTTGGAGTACGGATCGTACCTCGGCCTTTCTTTGATTTTGGTACATAGCACTTGCTTGCTCAACATCTTCGGTATATGATGATGGTATGACGGCTGCATCTATTTGAGTCATCATTCTCTCCATGTTGCCCATCCTTTGTTCCATGTGTGAAGAATTGCTAACTTCATTCACCTTCCTTACTGCTGATTCATCTCGAGTGTAGAATTGTTGAGTGTTCGCAGCCATATTCTCCAACAAACTTGTAGCTTCCGCAATGGTCTTGTTGGTAAGTGCACCACCACTTGCGGCATCGATCAAATTTCTATCATTAGAAAGCAGCCCCTCGTAGAAATATTGAATCACAAGTTGATCACTGATTTGGTGGTGTGGACAACTAGCTAAAAGCTTCTTGTAGCGCTCCCAATACTCATGGAGAGTCTCTCCCGATACTTGCCTAATACCACAAATCTCCTTGCGAATCACAGCTGCTTTTGATGCTGGAAAATACTTCTCAAGGAACAATTTCTTCATCCCATTCCATGTGGTTATGCTTCCAGCGGGTAAGCAAAAGAACCACTCTATGATATCTAAAAGAGAGAAAGGAAAAGCTGTCATCATAGCCATATCCGCATCTGCAGTTGCTTGCTTCATACTAGTCACAACATGATGGAATTGTTGCAAGTGACGATTAGGATCTTCTCCCGCTAAACCTCTGAATTTGGGCAGCAAGTTAATCAATTGTGGTTTCAACTCAATGGTTCCATTAATTTGAATACATAAAGGCTGCTTGATCTAGGTTTGGAGAAGTGAGCTCCTTGAGTGTTCTTGGAGCAGGTGGTCGACCTCCCATTGTGTTGTCTTCCTCTTCGTCCGAGTCCGAGAATTCACTTGGTGTAGAACTTTGAGGAAGTGGAGTGTTGACTGCTCGAATGAAATCCTTAAGTAAAGTGCCCGAACGAAGACGTATACCAATTGGACTTGGTCTACCCTCTCCACGCATTCACCAAAGAATTAGTACCTGAAAATCAGATTCTAAGAGGTTGAATAAGTAGATAGAAATTGAAAATAAAAGCAAAAGTAACAACTAAGAATAAAAATAACAAATAAACTTGCCATTGCCTCCCCCTAAGCGGCGCCAATTTTGACGAGGTGTCAATCTCGCAAAAATAAATTTCTCTACTTCTCTTTAACTAGCAAGTAGTATAATGTAAGTAGGATCGTCCCAAGGGAGGTATGAAGTTCAAGTTGTTATGCAAATACTCTTAGCAAAGATGATTTTTGTTGTAGAAATGCTGAAAATTGTAAAATGTATTCAAATATGAGATGTAATTGATTAAAGGTTCATTCTAGACCACGGAATACAAACCAAATTGATAGATAGCTATATTCTTCACATTATCATGTTACTAACAACCCTAGAATAATTAGTACGCTCAACTATTCCGTTATTATCTCCTAGCTCACCGGATACGGAAGCGCTCGACTACCGGTTCCTACTTGCCAAGTTTCCTAGAGGTACGCTTACTAGGTTTGACTTAAACAAGTGCTCTAAGTTCTGTGAGATAAGGTTGCTCCTAGTGATGAACTCAAAAGCATGAATCACCTACTAGTGTTGATTTCTACATATAGGTACTTAACAAAGTCCCATCATCAATACCTATATATTGCTACTTGCGTTTATCTTCTCTAGACAATTACGGGTCGAAGAAAATCTAAACTAGCAATAGGATTATGAATCAACTATTTAATTTCGAACTTAAACAATCAACAAATAATCCATAAACAATAATAGCATGGTAGAAATCAATCAATAACATTAATGAATGCAAGAGAACAAGTTTTTCATATCAAATATAGATTCATATTTCGGGCTTCGAAATCGCCCTTAATCAAAGAGAGTTTTAGTTAATCATAATATTGGAGTTCATCATCAAATAATAATGGAAAATAAAGTAAAGGAGATGAAAATATTAAATGAAAGCAAACCCTAGCTCCGGCTCTCTGCAAAACTCCAAGAAGAATACGTGATACCCAAAAGAATAGAAACCTTTTCTTTTTATAGCCTTCTTCCACTTTCCAAAATTAGGTCTTCAAAGTCCATCACCAAAAAGTCCACCAAGCCCATGAACCATGTGTGAGAAACCCATGTGAAAATATGTCCCAAAAATATGCTCGCCAGGAAAACGGGTTTGTGCAGGCCGGAATATGGCCGGAATCCGGCGTCGGAAAAGCATCTCAGGCCGCCTTTGTCATCAGACACTGTCACCAGGCAGTTTTACACTTCCAGTAGCTCAACTTTGCTTCTCTGCAGTTCAAACATTCACAAAAACCAACTAACCCAATTTCTTATCTTGCGAAAACGCACCCAAAAGCGTGACCCATAGCTCATATGTCCGTGCGCCAACTCTTGTATCCGACTCATACCCCCTCGCGATTCACCGAAATATTGCGATTCATGCTTCAAGTTCGAAATCCGGCCACCGGAACTATGCTCACCGGCTCACCATTCTAGCTCGCTGCACTTGCATTTTTTGCGACTTCAAAATCCATTCCCGCACCTGATTCATTTCATGAGCCCAAGTAATCACACACATGGACTTAGCATCATCAACCCTGTTGCTTCTTTGTGCCATTTAACTCCACACACTGCAACCATTCATACTCTAAACCACCTGCAGTAGCATCACTTGGTGGCTGTCTTCACTAGCAAGAAATTCACCTAAATTAGCTCTGAGTTGACCCCAAACTCCTTGACCAATTCCTTTACTGATCCTCACCCATTGTGCCGTGTTTTTGTTAACTTCTAAATCGTGTAGTCCACCAACCCTTGTATACAACCATAAGCCATCGAACCCAACTGAGCTCTGCACCAGTTCCCCACACGAGTCAGCTTTGCACCACCCAGCAAAGACCTATCTTGCAACTCACTCCTCGACCTGTAATCCCACCAGTTCAGTTAGCCCATCACCGCAAGCCCGCCAATGCTCCCAGTTCCTTGTAGTCTCAGTTCATACACACCACTCGTAGCAAGAACTTCATCTTGCCTAGCCATTACATCTTCACAGCCCAACACCAAGAAAGTACCTATCTCACTGCAATAACTTGCGGTACAACAACCGCACCTAATATCGATTCAAAACACCACACATCAGCTCTTGCTCATAGATGCACCACCAGTACATCTCTCTTGAGTGCCTCATTCCAATTGCTTCAAATTGAGCTACATCTACCAACCACAGTTCCCTGCAATTCACAGCTCAAATTCTTCTCACTGAAACCCTAACATACATCTAAATGTTCATTCAACACCCATCTCAGAAACAGCCTTCAACTGCAAATCTTTGCTGCCAATACTCGACTCCAGACCTTCTCAAACTCGTACCCAATGTTAACCCGAAACACCATCAGTACCTAGTCTTCATTTCAAATCCCAAAACAGCACATAATCTGTCGAGAACAAGAGCACATTCACTGCCATCCAACCATGGCTAAATAGCATCAGCAGCTCAGTTTTCTCATTGTTGTGCCGACTGAAATACAGCCACCAGAACATATGAAAAATACCTCCACAGATAATTTCAGCAACAGCCCTTGCACACAGGCTCAACTAACAACACCTGAGCTTGAAGTGGTGATGAAAAGGTAGTTTAGACATTTACTCGAACAGCTTGTGTGTGTGCTGCAGACTGCTAATGGATGTAAAATGGCTGCACCTTGGAGATAACACAAATCGATTCCTTCCCTGCAAAACACGAATCTACACAAACCCATTCTGAGAAACCTTCTCAAACACACATACATTCATTAATCTCATAACTGTACTTCCATCTTCTCCATTTGCTCGTGGATTTAACGGCAAACAATACTTTCTGTCTCGGCATGAAACCGACCTAGTTCTTCCATATTCTTTATTTCCTAACTCGAGTTTCCTTCAACATTTCGGCTTTGAAAACTGGCCAATCTCTCACCATTCACTGCCAACTTCAACGGCAAAGAGCAATTCTTCTTTCCTTCATTTCTTCTGAATTCGCACGTTTCACTAATTCCCATTCTTTCTGGTCTTCGAAAACCCATCTCTTGAACCGAAGTTACGAGCCACCGAAACCGTGGCTTTGCGATTCGAGAGAACGTTTGTTGCAAAGAAGAGAGAACTAGGTCGTGAAGTTTTCGAATTTGCTCGACCTAGTTGTATGATGGTCGCCTAATAAGAGAAATGGTGCCCCTTAACGATATATAGGTGTTCTTTAGTAAACTCGAAATCACTGTTGTCCCCTCTATCCTTGGCTTGACTCCGTTAGCATTCGCCGAGTAGAATCACGCTTTTGCCCTTCTTACTTCAAATGAGCGCCTTCTTTTACTTCTCCATTTGCTTATTCTCTTCAATGTCTCCTCATCACTAAAGTCGTGTTTTTAGACAGATAATTTGCATCACTAAAGCGGACATGCTTTTGAGACGAGAGATGAAGAAAATAAAAGCAAATAATGAGAAATAACTCGCCTTGTCCTTTTAAGCGCGTTTCTTCTTCTTTTGTTCCAAATAACTCCAAAGTACCTAAATATTCAAAAGCAAACATAAGATACATAATTTACAAGAAAACTAGCAGAGAAAGCATAAACAATAGATAAATACATAGGTGTTTTAGACACCTATCACCCTTAATATCCTTCTACAGCTCATTTCGTCTCTATTTGGCTACATTCGGCTCCTTTAGGCTCAATTTGGCATCATTCGGCTCCTTTTGTCTCCTTTTGGCTCTCTCTAGCTCTTCAAATCCTTGTAGCTCTTAATATCCATCTACGACTCATTTCGACTCTATTTGGCTCTTTTAGGCTCAATTTGGCTCCATTCGGCTCCCTATGTCTCCTTTTGGCTCTCTCTAGCTCTTCAGTTCCTTATATCTCTTAATATCCTTCTACAGCTCATTTCGTCTCTATTTGGCTCCATTCGGCTCCTTTAGGCACAATTTGGCTTTATTCGGCTCTTTCTGTCTCCTTTTGGCTCTCTCTAGCTCTTCAGTTCCTTGTAGCTCTTAATATCCTTCTACGACTCATTTTGTCTCTATTTGTCTCCATTAGGCTCCTTTAGGCTCAATTTGGCTCCATTCGGCTCCTTTTCTCTAATTTTGTCTCTCTCTAGCTCTTAAGTTTCTTATAGCTCTTAATATCCTTCTACAACTCATTTCGTCTCTACTTGGCTCCATTCGGCTCCTTTAAGCTCAGTTTGGCTCTATTAGGCTCCTTTTGTCTCCTTTTATCTCTCCCTGGCTCTTCAGTTCCTTATAGCTCTTAATATCCTTCTACAACTCATTTCGTCTCTATTTGGCTCCTTTAGGCTCTCTCAAGCTGTTCATTTCCTTATAGCTCTAAATATCCTTCCACGACTCTTTTTGGCTATTTGAGCTCACTGTGATTCCTTTCAACTCTCTTTAACTCATTGGCTGCTGTATTATTAGATTTTCAAATAATTTTTTAAGGTTAATCATCCAAAAGGAACAAACGTACAAATTGGAAGAAAGAAGAAGTGGCAATTCCAATTTAACGTATCCAAATTTAGAATTTTTTCCTTTTATCTTATAGAGCTAAAAAACGAGTCTAACGGAGAAAGACCGAAGTATTTCAGACGTCATATGAAGAAGTTATGAGCAAAACAATCGGGATAAGAAACGATATTCTAGAGAACGGAAGAAATTTGACTCTTGATTATAAAACTTAAATTGTTTCCTCTTTATTTATCTCTCTTTGGCTAATTCTATCATCTGTTATCTCTCCCTAGGTCTTCAGTTCTTTGTATCTCTTAAAATCATTCTACAGCTCCTTTCGGCTCTATTTGGCTCCATTCGGCTCCTTTTGGCTCTATCTAGCTCTTCAGTTCCTTATAGCTCTTAATATCCTTCTACATCTCATGTCGTCTCTATTTGGCTCCATTCGGCTCCTTTAGGCTCAATTTGGCTCCATTCGGCTCCTTTTATCTCCTTTTGGATCTCTCTAGCTCTTTATTTCCTTGTATCTCTTAATATCCTTCTACAGCTCATTTCGTCTCTATTTGGCTCCATTCGGCTCCTTTAGGCTCCATTCGGCTCCTTTTGTCTCCTTTGGGCTCTCTCTAGCTCTTCAGTTCCTTATAGCTCTTAATATCCTTCTACATCTCATGTCGTTTCTATTTGGCTCCATTCGGCTCCTTTAGGCTCAATTTGGCTTCATTCGGTTCCTTTTATCTCCTTTTGGATCTCTCTAGCTCTTCATTTCCTTGTAGCTCTTAATATCCTTCTACAGCTCATTTCGTCTCTATTTGGCTCCATTCGGCATTCTGATCCTACATCTTTCCTCTTCTCATGTCTTCTCTGCGAAGAAGAGAATGTCATGAGAACTAGTGTTTTGTAATGCCGCAACTGTTCATCTATATATGTTACGATCCCGTACTTTTACACAGAATTTATTACACATGTTTCTTCTTCCACTCTTTTCTCGACATGTCTCTTTCAACCGTTTTTTTCTTGACCATTCACGTCCCCTCTCGCATTAAATGCATTTATCTTCTCGAGAATTCTTCCCTATATATAGTTTTCTCACCCTTCTCCTCTTCTTTTTTACTTTCTTTCTGCAATTTTTCTTCAACTCTTCTCATCCGCAATTTACGCTTCTGCTACTGTAAATCTTCCTTTTCTTCTTTCTCTTGATCTTCAATTTTCTCATCATTCCCATACTCCAAAAATGGCTCCTCCTGGTCGTAGGTATGAAACCCTTTTGAGTGAAACTCAAAAGAATTTGCAAGACAGGGGTACTCTAAACTACTGGATCCTTTGTCAGAGAATAAACTGGCAACTTCGTATTTTGTTGTTCTTGTGAATTCTCTTTATCGTGAGTCTATCAAAGGTCTAATAAATTTAAATGAAGGATGTTCAATTGATTTTAATGAACTCTCTCCAATAGATTTGAATGAAGAGTGATTGTGCTTGTGAAATAATGAATCTTTTTTTGTGACCGCATTCGTATTTTGTATAACGAATTGTGGAGTACTATTGATGAATGAAATGGATTTTTTTTTAACACATTCCAATTTATCTAAGTCGTCATTATTTTGTATTTACGACCATGCCGACCGATACAGTCTGAGAAAAATAATTTGAATTTTCTCAGGGCCGACAAGGTATAAATTTATCAGACTGACGACCAAAGTACTCGACATCTTTGTGATCGAGAAAACCGGAATAGTCGGTACAATCGTGGTTCTTTTACATGAAGACTAAACGTTAATCGTCATTGTACAAGATAGAAAACCCGGCGACTAGAAAGAACAAGAATTTTTACTTTCTCGTATCATTTTTCTCACTTAGTCATCGAGTGTAATACAATGAAAATCTTGATGACTAAATTATGGCTCCAGACGTTATAAAATATTCATTGTGACGACTACTCCAGGAAAATATTAACCTTTCCCTAGACAAAAAATAAACAAACATCGTCATTTTCAGTTAATAACAACCATGACGACCTTAAGGGAGTCGTCATTGTTCAAAACTAAAGCTTGTCGATCAGGTTATATTCATTAATTTAAGAACATTGAAAACGTGCCGATTATAACCAAAGTAGTGGGGTACATTGGTTTACATGATGAAAACATAACCTTAGTGAGTAACTGAGAATCACCTAACACTTGATTAGGGCATACAAACATTATAAACTGAACCCTAACACATTTGGGACATAGGTAGTTGTTTGTACCATAAGTAAAAATACCACTTAATGGGCCAAATTGATACTTGAATCATGTTTTGGTCCTCATCCAAGCCCACTAACCAATCAACCAAGCGACCCCACCGATCCGCACGGATCGGTCAATGGTCAAAATCGTTCAACTATCAAAGTCAACTTAGGTCAAGGTCGATGGTCAAAGTCGGTCAACTATCAAAGTCAACTTAGGTGAAGGTCATGGTCAACGGTCGGTCAATAGTCAAGGTCAACCGTCGGTCAACTATCGAAGTCAACCGCACCCTAGCCAATTTTCGGTCTTGTAGCGCAATGCCGCAAACCAATTCCGACCAAAAACTCTTCCACGCGCTAACCAGTCTCCAACCATGCGCCCGGCCACCTCCATCCACACTGCCCGACCATCATGCTGTCAACCATCAAGCCACCCTACCCATGCAATCACTATTTCCAAACAAATGTCCACCAATATGCCACCATCATTTATGCGAGAATTTATCATGGAAGCATAAATGTGCGGTTTCATGCGGGTGAAGTCAGCGAGTTTCGGCCATGCAAAGTGCTTAATGCAATGCGATTTGACCATGCGGTGCTAAATGCGGCGATTTAGCCGCCATGCGGTACTAATTGGCGAGTTTCATGCCATGCGAGTTAACTCCAAATCTGTTTCATACAGAATTGATGATGGAGCCATGAATGAGCAGTTAATGTAATTTATGTTTATATTTAGATGTGGAACTGTATAAATAGGGGAGGGCAGAAATCAGTTGAGGAGGCGAAGAGGAGGAGAGAAAAACATACTTTGTAATACAAAAGACAATAAAACATTTCTCTCCAAGGGGATTCGCCCGTGGACGTAGGCAACCTATGCCGAACCACGTTTAACCTTTGTCTTTCATTTTGTTCTTCATTTCGTCTCCTAACCCAAAATACACACCAAACTATCCATTCCTCGTGTTTCGTGCCCAAAAGTAATTTTGGGTGCAAACATTGGCGCCGACTAAGGGAGATACGAGAAAAGAAATCGTGTTTTCCCATTGAGAAAAGTTGTAGAAAATGCTTCAAAATCTTGTCCGCGAAAAAAGCGATCGAGCATTTTGAAAAATCACTCGCTGCCAGTCGATTGACCACAAGCTCTGCAGATCCCGATTTGATCATAATGATCAGTGATCCGGTGATCGCGGTTCTTGCTGACCGTATAATCGCACATACTGGTCCAGTTGATCGCAGAATTGCTGAAATCAAGATTCGCCGTTTGATTTGTGAAGCTATTACTGCGGATCGCGTGAAAATCGCGTCTACTACAAGATCGATGATAGTGTTGTTGCCGGGATGCTCGGTTGCGGCTAAAGATGTAGTGAAATACCATCAAACTGTTGTGGGAGATTCGATCCACAACATGGCTGGATCGGCCGATTTCTATCACTGCCCGTCCGGTGATCGCAAGTCTTGATTCGATTAATCACAATTACTATAGCCCAAGATCACGGTTGGAAGCCACCAAAGTGACTCACTTTGCGAACATCGCTAAGATTGTTGCCAGGATGTTCGATCCAGCGGCATGTTCATGGAGAAAAATGTTGCAAGGAGAAAGGACAACAAGTACTCAAAACCGTTACAAAGGGGAAGTCGGCAAGGATAACACTTCAACCATCCATTGCAAGAAGGCATGAAAGAAAAGACAACGATTCCCAAAGCTTGTCACCAAATGTTCGGAGTAAAGGTCACGAGTTTGTAACACTTTGTCACCAAAAGTTTCAAAAAAAAAAAAAAAAAAAAAAAAAAAAAAGCTGAAGCGATCACCAATGATCAGCAAGCGGCGGCAACAGATTCGATGTTCCGCGATACATCAAAATTCCATTCTCGAAGAAGGATTCGATGCAACGGTGGTACATCAACCTTCGATGCGCTGAACACACAGAGCGTTGATGCTCCCTGGTACATCCATTTTCGATGTTCTGTAAAACATCAAAATCAAATTCAAAAAAAAAAAAAAAAAAAAAAAAAAAATCGGGAAAAATTTGGTGGCCATCACATTACGGCGGCCATCACGAGCGAGCGGCTAGCGGCGTGACCACATGTCGGCTTCCCACGCGTCGGCGGAGAACGGCAGCGACGGCGGCGGCGAACGGCGGCGGCAACGCTCAGATCTGTTCACCCTCTTAAGGGGTTTCGTTCACCTACATTTGTTTTGACTCACCCACGTCAAGGGTGTCCATCACCCACGTCAGAATTCTTCGATGCTTCCAGATATATCAATGTTTGATGCGCAGTAAATGACCACCGTGGATTTTCAAAGGTACATCAAATTTCGATGTTCCGCGATTCATCAAAATTCCATTCTCAGCAACAGTTCGATGCAGCGGTGGTACATCAACCTTCGATGCGTTGAACACACTGAGACAGATTGATGCTCCTGGTACATCCATTTTCGATGTTCGTGAAACATCAAAATCAAATTCAAAAAAAAAAAAATCGGAAAAGGAAATGGGTGTTTGGCGCGGCGGAGCGAGCCGGCGGCCACCAGCGAGCGGCAATCGGCGAGTAGTCGCCGATTAATAGGAGCCTCTGATTTGTTGCAGCTCGGTACAACTTAATCCCGTAGCCCTCGGATCTTTCCGCCCCGTTCCTCTTGCCTTGCGGATATGTACACCCCACTAGGGCTTGGCCTAAAAAGTTGTTTCGATGATATCTTCTTCGTCTCACGTCCGAATTGGATGATTTTTGGCTCGTTGCGATCGCATTTCAATATCCTACGACATGAAGGTAAAATTTTGCAATTGGAGAATAATATTTTTTGGGTACAACCACGTCATCAACATGTTTGGAGCAAGGGGCTAACCAACCAATTTCGTTTCTTCCATAACTTCTTTTTCATGCATCCAAATTGAGTGATTGTCGGCCCGATGAGATCGTATGTCAATTACCAAGGTTGTGAAGGCGACATTCCAATTTTCGGAGAAAGTTAAAATTTTTAAACGGACACCACGAAAACATGTGATCCAATTGATCGAACTCTGCATTCCTTTTCCACATAACTATTATAGTCATTGATCGAACTATTGTAATCCGTTTTCAAGGCAACAAGCTGTTGGCTTGTTGATCGAACAGCCCAGATCTTTTAATTTCTACGATCCCAGTGGGTCGAGCTCTGTAGTCCGATTTTCCCCAAAAATTGTTTCAATACAGTTTTCCTCACAACTGGTTCGGTCCAGTTTTGCGCATAACTATTGCAGTGCAGCTAATCACAGCTGCTGAAATACAGTTCCGTGGCAACTGTCTTCGATCCTGCTTGGACTTAACTGGTGCATTCCAGTCCCACAGGAAAATCAATTACTAAGTCGAGACGAGACGCTAAGGCAACTATACTAATCATCGTCGCTAGAAAACACCGACATAGCCAGTGGGCATCCTAATCACTTCGTAAACGAAGTCACAGTAACATTTTCAATAAGGTAAGTATACAATTTACATATTTTTGCATCTTTTCATATATTCATGCATACTTTTGTTCAAGAAGACACCTTTAATGTGGCAAGCATCTTCTCACGAGGATGCACACATTTCCATTCCCGCACGCATCCGGAATAGTGGGATTGGCCCCGCGCGAATTCTAGATAGCGAGACATATTCAAAATCCCATGCGCGAGCAAAATGCAGCTAGGCGTGCACCTTGTGCAAGCATTGAGCAGCATGACAATTACTATCTTCCTGGGGGAGAGTTGCATATCACTTCAACATGGTCGACCATCACTTGGGGACGAGATATGTAACACCTCATGGTCTAAAATTACTCTTTTTGAGGTCGCGTGTAACACTTCATACGCTTGGGGGCAAGTTACATAGCACCTAATTGCAATGCGGAATTAAGCTTCCAAAATCGAAACTTGGGTAAGTTAACCTTCTTAATCCTCCAACGAGTTGCGGGATTAAAGGGGGCGAGCGTACACCCTAATATTTTTACGCAATTTTTACAATCAGTAATGTTAAATCTGCTATAGTTATGTTGATTGAATTATTGTACTCATTAAAAGAAGCTGCACTTTCGGTTGGACGCGACCAATGCAAGTCAGTTTTGCCTATGAATTCGTACTCGATTGGATACAGCGATACGTGAATTTTCGATTGGAGCGCATAGCCGATCTTTGTCTAGTTTTATTTGTAACGGTTACACCTAGGTTTATCGAAGCTTGTTTAAATCCGGTCCCTCGGCGGTTGTTGCAGTCGGTGATTGAACTCTTTGCCGATCCGTCTCATTTGTACTCTGTGATCAGGCGATCGCAGGCTGGCATGAGTGTAAGTTTTGCTAAATCGCTACATCTGCGGATCCAGGCGTCGCAGTTCTGCAGTAGCCGATCTTTGCTGAGACGACTGATCAAGCACTGCGAGGCCAGCTACGGTCGCAGCAGCTCTTGATCCGGTGATAGCTTGGCTTCTTGCGATGCGATTTTGCTCGTCACTCTGCGGTCGGTGATCGCATTTCAGCTGTAGTGCGATCTTGCTCGTTGCTCTGCCGATCCGGTGATCGCAAATCGCGCAATGCTCCATCTTCTTTGGGAACCCGGTGATCGAAGCTAACTGCGATCAGCTCTGTTTCGCAACTCTGCAGATCCGGTGATCGGCACTGGCTGCAGTGCATTTTGCTCGTCACTCACCTGCAGTCCAGTGATCGCAGTGCTGCCGATGCGATTTGCTCGTCACTCCTAAGATCCACCGATCACTGATCACTGCCTGCAGACCAACTTCACTCAATGTTGTGACGCCCCATTTCCAACATCACCCTGCTCCATTATCAAGCTTCCGCTGCATAACCTCAGTCTTGTTTTTACAGCACTTGGGGGCGACTTGGTTACGATCTCCACAATCAACGAAGGCGCTTCTATTTACGCTTCAGCAACGTAAATGTACTCTTGGGGGCGTCTTGATTTCCGCAAACAACAAGGGAAGTTCGCCAATCACCTCAATATCAATAGTTCACACTTGGGGGCGAAGTTTTATCATTGACTAAGGAACACGAAATTTTTCTTAACCCCGACAAGTTGGAGGTTAAGAGGGGGCGATGTTTGTACCATAAGTAAAAATACCACTTAATGGGCCAAATTGATACTTGAATCATGTTTTGGTCCTCATCCAAGCCTACTAACGGTCAACCAAAGCTGACCCACCGATCCGCACTGATTGGTCAATGGTCAAAATCGGTCAACTATCAAAGTCAACTTCCGGTCAAGGTCGATGGTCAAAGTCGGTCAACTATCAAAGTCAACTTCCGGTCAAGGTCATGGTCAACGGCTTGGCGGTCCACCGTCGGCCAACTATCGAAGTCGGGTCGCACCCCTAGCCAATTTTCGGTCTTGTAGCGCAATGCCGCAAACCAATTCCAAGCCAAAACTCTTCCACGCCGCCAACCGGTCTCCAACCATGCTACCGGCCTCCATCCACACTGCCGGCCATCATGCTGTCAACCATCAAGCCGCCCTACCCATGCATGTTTGTTCGCACACAAATATCCACCAATACGCCAGACCATCATTTATGCGAGAATTTATCATGGAAGCATAAATGTGAAGTTTCATGCGAATTGAAGTCCGTGATTTCAGCCATGCGTGCTAAATGCAACGATTTCAGCCATGCGGTGCTAAATGCGGCGCTTTCGCCATGCGGTACTAATTGCAGTTTCACACATGCGCAGAGTTAACTCAAATGTTTACTCAGTAATTGATGATGGAGCCATGAATGAGCAGATTAATGTAATTTATGTTTATATTTAGATGTGGAACCGTATAAATAGGGGAGGCGTAAATCAGTTGAGGAGGCGAAGAGGAGGAGAGAAAAACATACTTTGTAATACAAAAGTCAATAAAACATTTCTCCCCAAGTGGATTCGCCCGTGGACGTAGGCAACCTATGCCGAACCCAGTTAAACCTCTGTCTTTCATTTTGTTCTTCATTTCGTCTCATAACCCAAAATACACACCAAACTATCCATTCCTCGTGTTTCGTGCCCAAAAGTAATTTTGGTTGCAAACAGTAGTGTTAGAGCACTGCTCGGTCGAACTCGCAAGCGTTGCTATCTCAAGCTTGTTTTTCAATGTTAGTGATCAAAACTATAAGTCTTGATTTCTAGCCTAATTATAGTCTCGGACTAGGATAGATTGTGTTTTTGAGCATTAGACTTCACGACGTTCATCAATTGAAGATGAAGAACTACTAAGGAGAGCTTGTGAAACTTCATCAACAAAAGGTATGTGGTGACTAAAATTCATCCATCACTTGGAAAGTCTATTTCTACTTTATCTCCTATATTGAGACAAAAGTCGTATTACTATATAGTTTTCGATTATACATATTTGAGATTTCGATCTGAGATTAACTCGCTTAAATATTTCTCGGAATATGTGTTGGTAAGCTTTCGCTTCAACCAAGTTCATCTTATATTCTTGACGAAAGTCAAAAGATGATCATGTGAAAATTGTCGAGTAACATCTTACATGGTTTGTGTGATACAATCATTTGGTGTAGACTCGGAATGTTTCGTTATGATTATTTCAATAACTTGAAAATTGCTTTGATGCTAATAGTGTGTGAAAACGGCTATTGTCATCCTCTAAGAAAGTTTCAATGATTGAAATAGAGTTTAGAACTATTGGATTATAAACATAGTGTGCATTCTTGCATTTATGTGATCCATGACCGGAACTAGAGTATGTATACCCGTATGCGTACTTGTAATTGTGAAATCCCGTGTATCAAGTACGCATACTTGCGTAAGGTATAGGTCCGGGAATTTCTGCTGGGTTTTGGAAGTGTACTAAGGTATGCATACCCGTTCGCATACTGGTAAACCCTTACTCAGACCGTCTACTTAAGTATGCGTACACGTTTGAATACTTGAGTGATTAAAGTTCTAAAATCGGTTGTTCATGAACTAATACATTTGTATAGTAAGGAATACATTCTTTGCAAACCGTGGCTATAATGTTCATGAATTGATTCGAGTGAATCAAACCAATTTTTCTTCAATTGTGTTCTTGTATACTTCTATGAGAATATAACAATTGAACAACTCTTTAACTAGTTTCATTTGAGTCATTTGAACTAGTTATGGTTAAGATGAATAAGTTTGATATGAGAGTGTTCATATAGCTAACCTCGATTAACTATTGTTGATCCAACATGGTGTACACATTTTAGGTACGGTTACTTAAACCTAAATCAAGGTACATTTCATTTGTGTATAACAAGCTAAGTTCGATCTAACGGTTGAAAGATATTAGCTTGAATCTAATCAGGTTTTCATCTAACAGTGAATAATGAATGATTTGTTACCAAGGTAACTGAGATTGCAAACCCTGATTTGAAAACTATATAAAGGAGAACTCTAGAAACTGGGAAACATAATCCCCACACCTCATGTGTGATACTAGTTGTATAAGCTAGAGTCGATTCCCTTAGGTTTTTCACGAAACCCTGTAGGTTAACGAATTAAAGACTTCATTGGGATTGTGAAGCCCAACCCAACTATTTTCTCTGTAGTTGCGTGTTCTGATCTTACTTCTTCTATCATCATTGAGTATTATCTTTGCTTGAGATTTATCTCCGATTGGTAAGATTAAAAGTAGTCACAAACATCTTCGTCTCATCGTTTGTGATTTCACAATATCTTGTTTCGCTACCATACGATTAAGATTATTGTGAGGTGATTGATAATACTAGGTTGTTCTTCGGGAATATAAGTCTGGTTTATCAAAAGACAGAACAAAACTCGTAGGTAATTATGTGGGAGACAGATTTATCTATTCCAATTGACTTTTATGTGTGAGACAGATTTGTTTCAAGTCTTCGACTTTGGGTCGTAGCAACTCTTGGTTGTGGGTGAGATCAGCTAAGGTAATCAAGTGTGTAGTATCATGCTGGAATCAGAGACGTAAGGAGCGCAACTGTACCTCGAATCAGTTTGAGATTGATTAGGGTTCAACTACAGTCCATTCCGAAGTTCATTGGTAGTAGGCTATTGTCTGTAGTGTCTTAATACAATGAGGTGTTCAAAGATAGACTAGGTTCCGGGGTTTTTCTATATTTGCGGTTTTCCTCGTTAACAAAATTCTGGTGTCTGTGTTATTTATTTTCCGCATTATATTTTGTTATATAATTGAAATATCACAGGTTGTGCGTTGAATCGATCAATTGGTAAATCCAACCTTCGGTTTTTGATAGAAATTGATTGATCCTTGAACATTGGTCTTTGGTACCGTTCAAGTTACTTTTCTTATGTTCAATCGGGCTCGCAAATTCCTATTTGCTGATTGCAGATTGAATTGAGAAAGAGAGATACAAAAATCTTTGATATACTTTTCTCTAGATTGAGTCTGACTGTCTAGTTGATTCTCTTGAAAGTATATTGGAGTTTGTCTATTCAAATTGCCAAACGAAATATTGGGTGTGGTTGTTGTACCCCCGCTTTTTCAGGTAGTATCTTTTTCCAGTGTACACTTGTTTTGGTGAGGAAAGTAGCTTCATATTACCATCGCAACATGGATCTATGCATGGTAAAAGGTTGATTTTAGCAACTTTATCTTCATACAGAACTACATGTTCATCTATCCAATAAAAAAATCCACAACATGTGCATTTTGACGCATACTGTTGATATACATCTCCTTTTGCACCTTTCGTGAGAAATAAGAAAACCTTACGATTAGTAATGATGCATTTGCTGCCTTCAAAGGGACAAGCATTTGCAAAATGACCAGACATTATGCTAAGACTACAAATAATTGGTAATCGTGCACTTAATAGGTAATATTTGAAAATACTAGCCGTTTACCATTCAATTGAGTGTACTTTATACTCAAAGTTTTATTTTTATACTAACAATAGTCTCCACAGTCATCAAGGTCTGTACTTTAGTACCCCAACGACCATTAGAAAGTCGTCAAGGACGTTGCTTTAGTACCATGATGACCCTCAGCAATCAACGTTATAGCATATTTAGTACCTTGATGACTTACAACTACTCTAATATTATATAAAACTGCAGAAAAAGACTAAGATTCTAAAGCAATTGAAAATAAAATTAACATGAGTTTAAGAGTTACTGACAAGTCTAAAACCCCAACCGTAATTTAAGAGTACAAAACATAATATAAAATTTTAGAGAAAAACTCCATAACACAAGCAAACATATTTTCATGATCAATATCATTGTCATCTTCTTCCTCCACTTTATCCAATTTTTTACCATCATCATCTTGTGCTTCTAACTCCTCAGGTGGACCTATGTAGTCCCCATCCTCATTGTAATAGGGGTTCACTCCAAAAAAGTCAGATGCCTTGAAAAAAAATCTTGGATCATAATCATTTACATTCTCTTCCTCTGATTATGTGCATGTAATATACTTGAGGGGATTGCTAGGACTGTTCAAATCCTTTAGAAATTCTTCATGATTATTCTTATCCCACACAGATAAGTCTCTTACAGGGTCCTTCTCTTCAGTTACATCACAAGGATCTTTTCAAGGAGGGCCATCCTCTATGTTATCCTCTTGGAACCTAAACAATGCACAAGTACAAACAATGAACACATAAAATAATGTTTAACCTAAATTGTCGACATATTCTAGTTTTAACGACAGTGCCGACCATAAAGGTGATTAAATAGTCATCAATTTTCAATGACCGGGTCGACCATAAATGTGACTAAATAGTCGTCAACTTTATATTTCAAAATAATGACAACTAACAATATAAAATTTACACAAGAAAAACGAAGTTCCTGTAACATGAAGTCGTCATGTTATAAATGTAAGAAGATGACGACCAGAATAACTAAAACAAGTCGTCATCTTTGAGGCTTAACCGACGTGCCGACCATGTTTATTGTTTCACAGTCGCCATTAATATTACCAAAAGTCGGCATGATATTCATCTGAGGACCTTCACGACTAACAATAAAATTCAAAGGTCGTCATCAAAAAAATATAAATACCTTGACGACTTAAAACCCAGAAAATATCACTTTCGATAATCTAACCTAGTATAACAGTCATAACACACAATAAAGTAGTGGGTTAGAGTTTAGACACCACTTACAGTCTTCTTCTCACGGATCAACATCTTCTGGGATTTCATGCTTGGGTTCATTGATTTCACTAGATTCAATTTTTTCCTTACTTTTTCCCTTCGCTTTGGAGCTTTTGATACTGGTTGTTGAATCTGGATTTTTACCTAATTGCTTTGGTCACCCATTTTTGTAGAAGATCAAAATTAGCGATTTTGAAAGGATTGATGGATGATGAAGGAGTGAAGAAGATTAAGAGTTTTAAGTGTTTTTTAGGTTTAGATTTTAGGGTTAAACTGATTTTAAGAAATGAGACGTACTTTTAGGTGTTTTTAGGTAAGGAAAATAAGGTAAGTTCACCAAATTTTACCACCCTTTAGCCAGGGAATTAGGTCCATTTGAATTTGGGTATACCCTAAATAATGAATGATTAATTGGGGGATAAAAAAAGTAATTGGGGGATATGTGCCGGCATAGTTTTCAATGAAAACCGGCATGGTCGATGGACTGCCGGCATTGAAAAACCATGCCGGCAGCTACAGTAAAATATCCCCCAATTAGTTTTTCTATCCCCCAATTAATCATTCTAAATAATATGGGTATACCCCAATGTGGCCAGTAAAATTTATTTCAATCATAATCATTTTTCAATTTATGATTCTCTATAATTATAAATAGATAATCATGACTGTTACCAAACAATGCCATAAAATTTCATAGAAACTTAAAATGATCTTTTCACGCTCAAATAAACACTGGGTAAAGTTCAATCTCCAAATAAACACTGGCTAAAAAGAGCAAAAAAATGGACTAGGCCGTAATATTTTTAAACCAACGACCGTAGAATAACACACTTTTCTATATATTGGAAAATATTTATTATTATTTTTCATTTTAGACAATTTTTTAGCGAACTTGTTTCATATTTTTCGGCTAAGAATATCTAAAATTTTCTAATAAAGCAACATCAACTCAATGGATTTTCCATGGTAAAAAGTTTGGAAAATTTAGGAAATCCCAAGAATAAGATTATTTATTTGGAAATCAACACAAAAAGATCTTCCAACTTCTTTCAGGCTTAGGGCACGTAATCCATGATATCGACCCTTACTGCCGGATGTGTAATTCTCAAGAACAAGAAACTGAACATCATCTCTTCAGATCGCTGTAACTATTTGGTTCAATATTTCTCTAGAAAATATACATTCGAGAAGTAATACGGACTTGATTAACTATTGGGTTAAAGGTTGGCTATCAGACCCAGAGTTGGCTCAATTTGCGGAAAAAATAGCCACCAACCTGTGGTTCATCTGGAAATTCAAGAGAATAAACCCATATATGATTAATCTAATTGATCGGATCAATAGATATCTGCAATCTACTCCCCCCCTAAAATTATTCAAAAGGGAATAAACCCCCAGAATGCGACTTTAGTCAGATATAACTGGTGCGACATAAACACAAATTGGATAATCTTTATAGATTCTTCTTTTAAGAAAGAAGATCTTTCGATGGGTTATGCCTTTATTTTTTACTCTGTGGGCCATGAGACTTTCATGCACATATCAACGGGATCGGAGTGGGATTTGGCCTTTCATGCGGAAACAAAATCCCCGTTTAAGGCAGTTTCATGGTTAAAAGAGATATTTTGTCAAGCGTTTCAATAGTCACCGATTGCAAATCCCGGAACAACATCAGTAAGGCGAGCACAGAAATTCCTTGGGAAACATAAAACATTTTGTAGGAAACCAAGATAATCTTAAGAGATTTACCTCAAGCACACGTGAATTATATAAATAGGAAGCATAATTCAACAACGGACTACATTGCTAAGGAAGCAAGAATATAAAGCCTTCAGCATATGTCTACTCAATTGCAACAAAAATTTCAGAAATCTAGCATTCACTCCGATGTTTTTGATAAAAATGAAATTATAAACATATTATACTGTATTAATATATTTTAACCTTCCCATCAAATATTTGGCAAACAAATTTGTGGAGCTCTAATTATCAAATTTTCAAGAACTTCTTAATGAATCAAATCAACTATCACTGGGAGGATGTAGTTAATATGTAATGTTGAAGTTTTTTCATTACTTTGTTGTGGGTCTTTTAACCATTGTATATACACTGTAAATAATCCTTTTCCTCTTTTATATATCCCTCCTTTAAAAAAAAATGGCAAACAAAAAAAGTCGGACCTAATCTAATGAAATTGTAAAAATGACAGCATTTACTGAGAATCGGACCTAATCTTGAAAAACTTCAGCGTTTGTTTTTCGCACTATCCCCACCCTTACGCAAACCCGAACCCATATAAAGACAACACCGACCTCACATCCACTCCCACACCACACACGCTTACCATCTCCTTCAACCTAATTCTTCTTTTTCCAGTTCAAAGAGGGCACTTAGAAAACAGAGAAAAAAAACTTGTTAATGGCGTTTTCTAAAACAATAATTCTGAAAAATAATACTCAAGTTAATTCCTCAATTAGCATTTCTAGGAGTTATAATATGGAAGGTATTAACTAAACGATTTTTTGACATTTTCATGGATTAATGTTTTGTTATTTTCTTGAATTCTGGATTTAGTATGTGATTTTAATGAAGTTTAGGTCGTTATTTGATTACGAATTACATTTACTGAATCTTTCCAAATACTATAAAACTTGATTTTATTTACTGATCCATGGGTGAAATCTCGTATTTATCTTTCTGATTTTGTAATTGTATACTTAGAATTTTTAATATGGTATAGTATACATAGAATCAGAGGAACTTTCTTGAGACATTGATTAAGATCCAGAAAGTAAGTACTTCCGTGGTTTCCATTAATGGACCCATGTAGATAGTTCAATAAGAAAGAGAATTCAAATTCTGTTTTACATACAGATTAGAGGGCAACTTTGGTTGTGTTAATTTTTAGGTTAATCGAAAATGTTGTTGCTGGTAAAGGATTAAGGAATTGGTTGCTGCTAGCCATGTTAGTTTAGGTGTAAAATGTTACTGCTACTACATAAATTTTTTTTACTATGATACTCGATAATATAATATTCTCACTAAAATAATAAAATTTTCTGGTCCCGACTCGGGTTCTTAGCGTTAAATAATAAATTCGATAATATTATAATATAATACATTCTAATAGTCCCCCTTAAACATTAATAAGTCCCATATATTATATAAAATAATAATTCTATTAAAAAAATAAAATAAAATTTTCATAATATGTTAAATTGAGTTATAAATTATGTGTTAAATATTATTTATATTTTATTAGGGTTTATGATTGGTATAATAGTAATGTTTCTACAATAATGGTTTATTATATAGAAACTTCTATCAAATTAGTCAATAGGTGCACATCACAGGTACTTTGTATCGAACCACAATTGTTCAAGTTCAAAAATTTAAAAATTATTCTTTAAATTAACATGTTATTAATATATCTATAAAATAGTAAATAAAATTATAGGATTAAGTGGTCCAAACCTATTATTTTATAGAAGTTTTACAGTATTTGATGGTATAATTTTGCTAATTTTATGCACGTGCAGTTCCAGAATTGTGCATAAATCCATATAATGCTTGGGCCTGGAGAGCTATACTTTACATGAATTGTTGAACCAATACTTTTCGCATTATGGTTTTTAATGACTTATCCAATACATGGAACTACTCAAACTGAGTATACACATTCCTAAAGTTTTGTTCTTTTTTGTAGCCAAAAACTACAAGCGAAGAAGCACTCAGTTTCAAGACGTTCATTCACTTCAGTCTGTATGCACTTATCCTTCTCATGCTTCTTTGTTAGGCTGTTGATTTGTGGTCTTTTGAGAAGATGAAATTCCAACTCAAAAAGCTTATTGAATTGAGTGACAAGGGAGGTTACATAAAAGTGTTATGGGTAAGTTAATGACATTGTGGAAAATGTGATTGCTCAACTTAAAACATAATGGGGTATCTCAAAAAAAATGCTTAAATGTAAATGCAGTACACGTACTGGGACACATTACTGGTGATGTTCGTAGTGACTGGATTTGTTATGCACTGCCCTTTCCTTCATCTGGTAATTTTTATTCACCTTTTTTCATGTAGTATTCATTTGATTTTAACCTTCTTTATTTCAAAAATGTAATTTCATTCGTTTTTTTAGGCTTTACTGCTCTTCATATTTTTTGGCGGGAGGGGACCTAAGTTTGGATTGCTTGGATTTTTTCAAATCGGTTACCTTCACAGACTGTCTAGTAGTTGATATTGTAGGTTAAGTAAGTGATCCAAGTTTGAACAAGTCAATCTTGTTATATTAGTAGGTGATTTTTGAGTTATTTTAGGTAACTCAAAATATAGTTGGTGAAAGATGTTTTGGGAAACCAAAACTTAGTCGGTCAAGGAGTTTTAGGATAACTCCAATGGTGGTTTACTTGATCCTAAATACCAAGAACTTAATAACCAAATTAAGGAAACCCTAAACTTGTAGGATAAGTAATGTGACTCCTATAAAAGAACATCTAGGGTATGAGTTTTAGTTATGAGTTCCCAAGGAAATTCTCATTAGAGATGTGAGGAATTCATCCCACCTATATTGGGGTAGAAGTGAGAGACCATTAATGATGGAAGGAGTACATTATTATGGTACTCACCGAATACTTATCGATGTTGGAAGATATGTCACAATGGAGTTATCGTACGGAGATATTGGTAAGACATCTTGTTGAGGAGAAGATCATCTTGGTGGTGCTGGATTAGATTATTGGTGTTAAGCTAAAGGCGTCCATGGTAATCTATGTCAGGGTGTGCAGATAAGATCACCTCATTGTGATTGATAAGTTGGTAAACATTATCTCGTATGGGTGAAGACACTACTTTGGATTTATATGGATTTTGTGAGAGTTCTTTTGTTCGGTCACTTTGTGGTAAGTGAATTAATTGATTATTCAATTCTTGTGTAATTCTCAATTTGTGGTTCTATAATAAAGAAAGAGGTCGTAGCTGTTTTGATGGATGTGGACAATATACACACATTGTATATATTTTTGAACCACATTAAATATATGAGTACTTTAATTATTTGCTTTTGTTTATGGCTTGAATCTGTATGGTTCTCTTTCTCTTTTACTTATCCTAGATCGTAGTGAGGTTCATGGTGCAATACGAGAGATCAAGTGATTTTTGTTAGCTATTTTACTCCTGCAAGATTAATTAGCATGTGTAGATGGCTCTGAACCCCAACAATTAGTATCATAGCCTTAGGTTGGATAGAATATTTGAAGAGAGAAGTTTTGGGTTTTCCGGTGGCAGAAAATTTTGAAGACAAAATATTTGGTTTCATTAAGTATGTAAGGATTTGATGTTACAGATTCCAAAAATTCAGAGTTTGATGTTTGATTTCATCAGTTTTTGGAAACAAAACAAAGTTAAGTGTACTTATGAAAGAATGAGATTATATCAGGTAATCTGCATTCGATATGGTCATGATGTATGGTCTTGATGTTTGTGGTGATCTATATTGGAGATTTGACATTGATACTTATTGGAGCATAAACCTATATATCCATGACTTCAAGTAAGTTATTTATTCTCTATACTTCGTACCATATTCTTGTGAATTGTTTGAAAGATCTATGTAGATTGTTTTTCAATTAATTGGCAAGAGTATCGTAATTGGGATACAAATTTTTTTGTATGTTGGTCGAAGTGAAGATGGAAATATTAGCATGTCAAAGTCTCATTATTTTTCCAGCAAGGGAAATAATAATTTTTTTTTGTTATCAATCATCCTCAGTTGGATCATGTCGTTGGTTGTCTTTAAACTGAAGTTGAAAAATGTGAAGATGAATTCATACTCGTTCTGCCTTAGTTGTTTATAACAATAAGGATTTGAGAAAATCTCGTACTAGGTTCTGTTTTGGAAGTATTGGTCGTCGTCCAGGGTTTGATATGTTCCATAAGTGGAGAGTTTGATATACAGTCTTAGTATTTGAAGTGCGTGGCTACAAATAGTTGCAGGACAGTGATTGCTGGATTGATGAGATGTGATATTAGTTGTGTGGAGCTATGGTTTCTTATTTTCTTATATAAGAAGGAGTTTTATGACATAATTTATAGGGTTTGCTTATTTGTTTTGAGTTTGACATTATGTTGTTGAAGAAAAATATTTTTGGATTTTCTCTCGTACTGTTTTTGATGAAGAAGCTAGATAGTTTGTGATCTTTTGATTCTTTTCGATGACTTTCAGTCGAAGAGTTGTTTGTTTGTACAACATTTGAAGTCCATCGGAGATGGTTGAAGTGAAAGACCATTTGGAGAGACATGTTGGCATTTTTTGTTGCGGATACGTTCCTACTTTGGTGAAGACCCGTTGTGAGGAATTAAAAAAAAAAGTATCACTTGGACACTTCAAGAGTTTAAAGAATGAAGATACAATACTATTGTTAGAGCACTGCTCAGTCGAACTCGCAAGCGTTGCTATCTCAAGCTTGTTTGTCAAGTTTAGTTGATCAAAACTATATACTTGATTTCTAGTCTACTTATAGCTATGTCTCGGATTAGGATAGAATGTGTAGTTGAGCTTTAGACTTCACGACGTTCACCAATTTAAGAAGAAGATCTACTGAGGAGCTTGGAGAACTTCATCAACAAAAGGTATGTGGAGACTAAAACTTATCTATCACTCAGAAGTCTATTCTATTTTATTTTCTAATGAGACTAAGTCGTATAGCTATATAGACTTTTACATTATACACATTTGATATTTCGAGCTGAGTTTATCTCACTTATCTATTTCTAGAAATATGTGTCGAAAGCTTTTTGCTTTAGGTATGTTCATCATATTCTTGACGAGTTAGTTGGAAACAAATTTTGTTAGAGCACTGCTTGATTGAACCCACTAAGCGTTGGTATGTTAAGATTGGTTGTCATATTTAGTTCCAAAACTCGAGTCGCTTAATATGTAAACTACAGTCAACTTTGATAGGTGTTTATGGGTGAAAACCATTCCTTCCGGATTTGGTAATTTTGGGTGTGTGGATGAGGAATGAATTTAAACCTTAAACAAATGCATTGCGCGATGAGTGCTTGTGATTCGAGAAATAAATCTGTACAACTCTAGCCTAAACCAAGAAATGGTCGTTCCACACTTGCTTCGGTAAATGAAAATTTTTAGGAGTAATGAGCGAAGATTATTGTCCCTGTTGGGTTATAAATAGTTGTTGGTTTATCAAAGAAAAGAGAGGGAGAGTTTGGGATAGAATTTGGGGAAGACAGAGGCGAGAATCGAGTTGCAGAGAACTTTTCTGCTGCTGCTGCTGCCATTGAAGAACACGAAGAACATAAGACGCACCGCAAACCGTCGTTTATCAACAGTGTTAACGACTCGCAGCTGTGGGTCGTAGTTTGGAGACAGACTTAAACAAACAGTAACAGCGACAGTTAATAGTTACATTCTCTGTAACAGTTAGGTTTGTAACAAAAATAATTGTTACAAACCCGATTTTTCATTATTTCTCCCTTATTCATCATTTGTAAACCATTTTTGAGCAATGAAATCAACTTTTGAGCGTGTTTCCAACATGATGAGCTAAACCTAATCCTTGGGGCGATGGAGGAAGCTATCTTTCCAATGAAAAAGTGGTAATTCTTAATTATTTAATTTGTGCAATTTTTAATTATGATTATTTGCCTAGATTAAAAATAGATTTTATGATTTTTGTTAAACAATTGTATTTTCTATTGATGGAATATGCTTAGCCTAAGGTTTTGATATCCCATGCTTTGGATTAACATTTGTTGTTTCTAAAAAATCTACTTTTGCAATAGTTGAGAATCAAATTGAACGTGTGAAATTGCATGATTGTAATTAGTATCACTTTGGAATTGGTAAATAGCGGAATCCTAGACCCAGCCTCTCCATAATTTCCAAACAACTTTTTAATTGAGCTTGTTATTTTTATTTACAAAAATTAAGTCTAAAAAATGCTTTCACAAGTCTTGAACGAACCTATTACTACAACATCATTGAAAATAACCATCAATTTTTGCGCGCCGACGCGGACTTGTCTTTAGGCTAGAGTTTTTAGATTTTCTTTTAGGTTTTTATTTATTTGTTCTTCTTTACGTTTTTGGGTTTTTGTGTTTTCCTTACAGAATTTGGAATTCGGAGCGAAAGAAAATTTTGCCAAACCTTTTGGTGAATACTTAAACACTGGGAGTAAAAGGCAAAACGAAAGGAGCGAAAGAAGAAGATTTTTTTTGTTTATAAAAAAGAGAGAAAAAAAAAATAAAAAAGAAGAAAAAAATAAAACGACTTGGACATTTTTTTTTTTGTATATATTTTTTTTTTTTTATACTTTCCTTTTATTTTGCACTTTTACTTTTTGGACTTTGGACTTGGACATTTGGACATTCTTTTATTTTTAAACCCTACGGAAGGGTAGTATTAATTTTTAAACTGTTTGCAGAGAAGGACGGTGATTACGATATCACCTCGGCCCCTCGGGTTCATACACGACATTGGAGTCGTGGACCGAGTCGACTACAACGGTTCATCCCCCGTTTGGTACGGGAGGTAAGTTTTGTCGAAACACTCGCGAATCCCCTGTCAGCGAGTTACTGTATTCCTTCGTTTGCATATATGCTGAGGGCTTGAATACGGCTGTTTTTATTTCCTAGTAAAGGGAAAGGACTGGCCATACAAGATAAGGGTTCGGATTTCATCACCGTTATCTTCTTGCCCGCCTTAGGAAAACAATACTTAACGCGAACCTAAGCTTTAAAATTTGGAATAGAACGAGACCGATAGGGTAACAAGCTTAGTAGGAAAGTCGCTCGAAAAATATTGGTTACTCTTTTAGCAAACTTGAAGTTCATGATGGTTTCTGTGAAGTTGAATGCGTGACTGCGCCGCCTTGTAATAGTGGTGAGGCCTTGGGTATCAAAGCTCCACGGAGCTTCCCTCGCCTTGATTCAACTTACTTTCACTCGGATTGATCCAGAGGGGTTTGCTTAAATTGTAACGAATTCCCTTTCGAACGATTAGAAGATGGTCTAGGGAACAATTTAAGTGGAGCCATCATGCTTTTTGTTTGCTAGATATCATTAGGTTTGCTGTGGTGGAGTCAGCCTTATTTGTGTTTGCATAAAACTTCCTCTCCTTTTAGGATTTTTCTTTTTTTTTTGTTTTTCTAGTGTATGCCCGAGGTCATTAGAGAACGAGCTTGGAAAAGAAACACTCTAGGTCGTTTGATTAGTGACAAACCTATTAGTTCTACTTGTGAAGGCGGGGAGCTCGAAGACTCTTCTTTTGAGATCCCCGTTTTTGGAAACTTTAGTTTTGAGAATCTGTCTCTTCGTGAGGAAAGTACCCCTAGTACTTCAGCTATGCCAGCAATGACTACTTTGAAAGATTACATGTTCCCAACTAGGACCAACCGAGCTTCGTGCATTAAATTGCCAGCCAATACGGCTAACTTCGAGATAAAAGCTAGTATTCTTCAGATGATCCCTATATTCTTAGGATAAGATGATGAGAACCCTTATTTTCATATTAGGGACTTTGAGGAAATTTAGGACAGTTAGAATAAAAGACCTTCTTGATGAAGTCTTGAAACTTAAGATGTTTCCCTTTTCCTTGAGAGATAAAGCCAAGACCCGGGTGAACAACCTACCATCCGAATCCATTGAAACATGGCAGGAAATGATTGCATCTTTCTATATGAAATTCTACCCTAAGCATAAAACTGCAGCTGTTAGGCAGAAAATTAGCGCTAGTATACAACAAGAGGGAGAGTCTCTTTATAGGTTTTTAGAGAGATTCAATGATCTCCTATACCAGTGTCCTCACCATGGATAAGATGAAACTTGTGGAGATTATTTATAATGGTTTAGACTATTTGACTAAATCCATGGTCGAGTCTATGTGTGCCGGTGAATTCACAAATAAAACTGTTGATGATGCTTTTACCTTCTTAGGAACTATCGCTGAAAAATCCCAACAATGGGAGCCTTGTGTTGAACCCCCTAAAAGACTCTTGGTCAATAGAAGTGGCACCAATGTGGTAGATACAAGCTTCGAGTCAGATGCTAAGTTTGCTGCTTTGTCTAGAAGGTTAAAATCTTTGGAAATGGGTCAGTATAAAAATAGGTCCCTTGTTGAACCTAATAGAGCCTCTCAAGTCTCTAGTTGTGGAATAGAGCCCGATAACTCATTTTGGGAAGGTCATGTTAGTGAAGAACAAGCCCATGCTGTCTATAACAACGCTAGGTTTGAGAACCTTCAAAAGTTTGACCCATACTCAGAGACCTACAACCCTAGTTGGAGAAACCATCCTAACTTTTCTTGGTCTAAGGGCTTAATCAAGGTCGGTCTAGTAATTCTCGGCCTCCCATAGGTTTTGGTTATACTTAACCCTTCAAGGTCAAAACCAGGTTTGAACACTTCTGAGAAAAAGATCTCTACCTTAGAAGAAGCTCTTACTATGTTAGTAAAGAACCATGATATGTTATCATCCAACCACCTTAGCTTTCAACAAGAAACCATGCAGAACCATAGGGATAATTCCCAGACTCTTGCTAAATTAGAACTTCAAGTCGGCCAAATAGCTAAGTATTTAAGTGAGAGAGAAGAAGGTAAGTTTCCTAGTCAATCCCAACCCAATCCTAGGGGGTCCATCAAATATCTTTAGTTGGTGAGGAATCATCAAACCATGTGAACTCGATAAAAACCCTTAGGAGCGGTAGAAACGGTAGACAATAAGGTAGCCATGCCTAGTGGACAAACCGTAGTTCCACCTTCTACGTCCCAAGAAGAACCCGTAGCCGAGAAACCGAAACAATCCCTAAGGAATCCCAAGAAATTCCTGATATGACTACCTTTGTGCCTAGAGCCCCATATCCACAGCTTGTTAGCCCCAACAAAGAAGGAGTCGACATTCAACGAGATAATGGAAACATTTAAACAGTGAACATCAATATTCCATTATTAGAAGCAATTAGGCGGATGCCTGCTTATGCCAAGTTCCTTAAAGATCTTTGTACACGAAAGCGTAAGCTTAATGTCCGAAGAAAGCCTTTTAGGTGGTCAAGTAATTTCCATTATTCGAACCAAACACCCCTAAGTATAAGGACCCTGGATGCCCCACCATTTCTTGTGTGATTGGTAATCACATGGTCGATAAAGCTTTACTTGACTTAGGAGCTAGTGTTAACTTACTCTCGTATCATGTTTACACCCAGCTAGGTCTTGGTAAGTTGAAACCGACTAAAATGACACTACAATTAGCTGATAGGAGTGTAAAAGTCCCTCGTGGTGTCATAGAGGATGTTCGATTGAGGTTGATAAGTTTATTTATCCGGTGGATTTCGTTGTTCTAGACACCCAACCTATTCAGACCCAAATGCTCAAATCCCGGTGATTCTAGTTCGCCCATTTTTAGCAAATGTGCTTATTTGTCATCAACTGTAGGATTTGGGCTTATGAACATATCCTTTGGTAATATGACCACTGAACTAAATGTCTTTAATGTTACCAGACAACCCTCTGATAATGATGATTTAGAAGAAGTGAATATGATTAGCACTTTAGTTCAAGATTTAGTTCAGGATAATTGGCATGACATTTTACTGGGAGATTCTTTAGATGAATTTGAGGAAACCATTCTCTTAGATCAGATATGTGATCAATCTTTAGAAGAATCCCTTGAGTATTTTAAAGACTCTACGGACCAGAATTCCGTGCAACATGTTAGGTCTTTCGAGAATAATGATGACCCTAAGTTTGGGGGTAGAGAACTAGAAGAATCTCTTGAGTATTTTAAGGACTCAAGATCCAGGAAATTCAAGCAATAGTTAGAGGTTTGTCTGTGAGTAGTGAAAACCATAAGTTTGGGGGTAGTGATGGTTCTTGTGATCGTCAAATATCCCTAATTAGAGTCCCTAACTTGGGACTCGAGCTTTGTGCGTCTAAGATATTACTTGAGTCTATTCAGACTCTGCAAACCGATCCTCCTGATACTGTCCAGGAGGTGAGTCAGGTTTTAGAGACCCGTTTTTTGGATGAATCTATTTATCAAGACACACATATGAAGCTCAATTATGCTCCCCAGATAAACCCAGTTGTCTTGACAGAAACCTTAGATGAGGATGTGACCCTTCTATTCATTTTTCTGAACCAATGCAATTGTCTCATATTGGTGTTAACTCTATTTGGTCTTATGGACCTACAACTATTTCGGCTATTGGTGTATGACTTTGGAAGGTGAAGATCCTTTTCGAGATATTTGATTTCTGGCTGAAGACTTTAAACTTAGCACTCCTTGGGAGGTATCCCTTTCTCATGCAACACGGTAATATTTTTCCTCACTTCCTTCTAATGGTAACGGTTTCTCCTTGTTCATGTTTTTAATTTCATCTTTAGAACATTGAGGACAATGTTAGACTTAAGTTTGGGGGTATGGGAGAAACTTTTTAGTTGCACTTTTGAAACTTCTAGCGTCACATGATATCCGGTTAGCTAAGTTTACATACTGTTTCTCAACGAAAAGATAGAAATTGGAATGCTAGGGATAACAACCTATTGAGATATTAGAGAAAAAGACTTGGAACTGAAGAAGAGCCCAAGATGTTAAAAATTGGGACTAAAATGGAAGTAGATGAATAAAGAAGAACTATTGATTTGTCATGAGATTATAAAGATATTTTTGCATGGGATATGGATGAAATGCCTGGTATAGATCCGTCTGTGGCTTGCCATAAATTGGAAATTGACAGAAATGTAAAACCATTCAAACAAAGAATTAGAAAGATCGCAATGAAGATATCATTCTCAAATAGAAGAAGAATTGCAAAAAAATGCTAGATGCAGGAATCATTAGACAAGCAAAATATCCCGAATGGATAGCAAATATAGTTATAGACCCAAAGAAGAAAAAAGGGATAAGAATTTGTATAGATTTTACCGATCTAAACAAAGCTTGTCCTAAAGATAGTTTCCGTTACCGGATATTCCGCAATTGGTTGAAGCAATGGCAGTAGAAACGAAAGGATATCATCTCTTGATGGATATAAAGGTTACAATCAAATTCCTCTCGCCGAAGAAGATCAAGAACATACTGCTTTCTTCGCTCGAAGAGGATTATACTGTTATACAAAAATGCCGTTTGGTTTGCGAAATGCCGGAGCAACATACCAAAGAATGGTAGAAAAGGTGTTCGCGATGTAGGAGCAGAATATCGCGACATCAATACTTCACAAGATTAATAAGCGATTACATTGCGAAGGCGTCGCAGGAAAGAAATATAAATGACGCAATAGATGACGAAAACCAGAACATGAGAAAGGTGTGAAGACTTGGCGAGATTTAGGAGTGTCGCAAGGAAAAACGTTTATAACACTCACGACACTTCGCGAGTTATTCCCGAAAATAAAGGACAACTTAGCTGTCATCCACTGTGTATTACCCTATATAAAGGGTTGAGTTAGTCTGTGGTGAGGGAGATCATCTTTGAATTGTTAAGAAAGTCATTAGGAGAGAGAAAATTAAGAGTGATTGTAATTTCTTTAGCTTTGTTCTACATTTCTTTGTAAACCTTTCAAGAAAACAATCAATAAAATATATTGTTACTCATCTTCAAATTGATTAATTAAGCAAATTCGAGTGAGGGGTGTAGTGTGGGATTTCCTGCAACTACATATGCGCTAGAAACAGGGAAAGATTCTAAAAGATTGTAGCCAAAATTATCCGAATCAAGAAAATGAGAGAGAAAGATGTTAAATCAGATGAGGTAGATGAGAAAAGAAACAAGGAATATAATGAAGATATGGAGTATAGTTTAATTAATGAATTTCACGAAAATATCAGAGGAAGAATACATAAACGAGATTTTGAAGGAAAGAAGATTATAGATGAGGAGAAGATATCGTCTTTGAAAGAATGGGAAAAGCGAGAAAATAACATTCAAAGGAATTTGAAGTACCTAAAGAAGGATGAATCATACATCTCCATTAGTGATCACAATGAATATATGCAAAAATGAAGAAAAATTGGCGAAAGCAGCAGAAGAATGGGCAATAAATAGGATTTTGGTAGATACAGGTAGTTTGGTGAGCATCATGTTTTACCATACTTACAAAAAATTAGGATATAAAGATGAAGAAATGATTTCCCCCAGTATTATATACATGGCTTCGGAAAATCTATAACAAAACCTAAAGGAGAAGTAAATATACGAATCCCAGTGTTGGGAGAAATTGAAACGCAAGTAACAAATGAGTATAGTGGATATGGAATCGCCGTACAACATGTTATTAGGGAGGCCATGGGTACATGCAATCAAAGTCAGAAAGCGTCAACACTTCATCGGTGTATCAAATTTCCTAACCGGAATTGGTGAAATTAGAGGAGATAGTGATAAAGGGAGAATATATCATCAAGACGAAGTAAAGCATTATGAAGAACGAGTGAAGAAGCGAAGAGATCGTAAGAAAATGGTAAAGGCAGCGAGAAAAGAAGAAGAATTTAAAATTTACATGATAAGGGCAAAAAAAGGAAAGGGAATACCTAGCGAAATCTCGCAGAGTAAAGAAATGAAAGGACCAACCCCTATGGGAGAACCGAAAGCTAGCTACATTGCAACAGCAGAACAAACAAAAAGAGGTGAATGTTGGAACCGAAGAAGAACCCAAGATGTTAAAAATTGGGACTAAAATGGAAGAAGATGAAGAAAAAGAATCATGTTGATTTCTTTGCGAGACTATAAAGATATCTTCGCGTGGGATATAGATGAGATGCCTGGTATAGACCCATCTGTAGCTTGTCATAAATTGGAAATTGACAAAAATATAAGACCATTCAAACAAAGAATTAGAAAGATTGCAACAACATATCATCCTCAAATAGAAGAGGAGTTGCGAAAATGCTAGATGCGGAATTATTAGACAAGCAAAATATCCCGAATGGATAGCAAATATGGTTATAGTCCCAAAGAAGAAGAAAGGGATAAGAATTTGCATAGATTTTACCGATCTAAACAAAGCTTGTCCCAAAGATAGCTTCCCATTACCGGATATCCCGCAATTGGTTGAAGCGGCAGCATAGAAACGAACGAATATCATCTCTCGATGGATATAAAGGGTACAATCAAATTCCTCTCGCGGAAGAAGATCAAGAACATATCGCTTTCTTCGCTCCAAGAGGATTATACTTGTTATACAAAAATGCCGTTTGGTTTTGCGAAATCTGGAGCAACATATCAAAGAATGGTAGAAAAGGTGTTCGCGAGATGGATACACAAAACGCTAGAGGTGTATGTAGATGATATGTTAATCAAAAGTAAGAAAGCAAAAGACCACATACTGAGGATCCGAAAGAAATTTTTGAACAAATGAGACATTTCAACATCAAAGTAAATCCAGAAAAATGCACCTTTGGAGTTGCATCGGGAAAATTTTTAGGTTACATTGTATCAAAAGAGGGAATCCAAATCGACCCGGAGAAAGTACAAGCAGATTCGCGATATGCCAACGCCAAATGCGACTTGAGTAAAAGATGTTCGAAGTTAAATGGGTTACTAGCTTCGCTAGGGAGGTTTATCTCGCGATCATCGATAAATGTAAACACTTTTTCAAGCATTCTCAAAAAGGGATCAAAGTTTAGATGGACAGACGAGTGTGAGAAAGCCTTCCAAGGAATAAAGGAACATTTAATGGATATATCAATTTTACAAAAAGCCCAAGGAGAAGAATTATTAATCTATCTTGCGACTACTTCGCATGCATTAAGTGCAGTATTGCTGCGAGTGGACGCAGGTGTAGAAAAACCAATCTACTACATCAGCAAAACCTTCAACGCCGCAGAAAGGAATTATTCAAAAATTGAAAAACTAATCTTGGCATTGGTTTATGCAACATTTAAACTTCGCATATACTTTCAAGCGCACATTGTTAAGGTAGTAACGAAAGTGCCAATCGAATCAGTAATGAAAAATTCAAAAAGATCAGGGAGAGTTGAAAGATGGAATGCCCAAATAAGTAATTGCAAACTCAAATATGAAATATTATCTTCACCAAAGTCACAAGTGGTCGCGGATTTTTAGTGTAATTTCTTTTGGAAGAGGATGAACCAAAGTAGAAGAAATAATGGACGTAGATGAAGAACATGGAGATCCAAAAGATTTGTTAACTGAACCGAATAGATGAGAAATATTAGTAGATGGGTCATCTAATGGAGAAGGTAACGGGATTGGAATTGTTGTGATATCGCCAAAAGGTAACAAAATGGCTTTTTCCTTCAGATTAGAATTCGCGTCAACCAATAATGAAACAGAATATGAAGCTATAATACATGTTTTGCGATTCGCAATAGAGATGAAATTGGAAAACGTGAGGATTACCAATGATTCACAATTGGCTATTCGCCAAATAAAGGAAGAATATACTATAAATGAACCATCTTTGCAAAAGTACAAGAAACTTATTGATGAGTCTGTCGGTCTGGATACCGAAAATAAAGTGGAGACATATATCAAGGAGAAATAATAGACTCATCGCAGATGCTTTTGCCTTTATATCAAGTATGATGACAGATCCAATCTGAGAAATATAAAGATACAAACACTTTTAGCACCGTCAATTTATAAAGAAGAAGAACAGGAAACAGATGTAATGTTAATAGAAGATGGAATACAAGCGCTTTGCGAAGAGGATTGGAGAACAGAACTTCATGCATAGTTGACAAAAGGGGAAACACCATGAAATAGATTAGAAACACACAAATTAAAAAGCCGGGCAACAAATTATGAATTAAGATATGGAGTACTATACCGACGATCTTTTAATGGACCTTCATTCAGATGTGTAACAAGGAAGGAAGGAGAAACCATATTGAAGATGTTACATAGCGGGGAAGCTGGTAATCATAGTGGTGGAAGATCTTTAGCATATAAAGCAAAAATGCAGGGCTATTATTGGCCATATATGCATGAGGACGCGAAACAAATATCAAGGCGTTGCGAAGATTGCCAAAGACATGGGAAGAAGATACATGCACCAGGAGCGCCATTAAATTCTTCAACAAGTGTGTGGCCTTTTGGAAAATGGGGCTTAGATATTGTGGGACCATTTTTACCAGGAACAGGACAGAGAAGGTATCTAATTGTCGCCACTGATTATTTCACAAAATGGGAAGAGGTGAAAGCAGTACAACACATTCGCGACAAGGATGTTTTTACTTTCATATTTGAGAACATTATATGCAGATTTGGGATTCCGGCACAGTTGGTATCTGACAACGGGAAGCAGTTTGAAGGACATAATATAGAATTGCTGCTTAATGCATTTCAGATACGATGTGGAAAATCAACTCCTCTGTACCCACAGGCTAATGGCCAGGCAGAAGCGACGAATAAAAAAATCGCAGACATATTGAAGAAGAAGTTAGAAGGATACAATAAAGGATGGTGCGAACAAGTACCCAATGCGGTATGGGCTTATAATACAACTAGAAGAGAAGCTACGAGGCATGTCACCTTTTTGTTTAACATATGGGGTAGAAGGCTGTACTCCTGACGAAGTTATGATTCCAACAACAAAAAAGAAGCTTGGGAGAAAAACTCAGTGCGGGTAATATTTTGATCAAGTTAGATGAATTAGAAGAAAAAAGAGAAAGAGCATTACAACATATGGAGAACTATCAGCGAAGATTAGCCAGAGAATATAATAAACGCGTCAAGATACGTGAATTTCAACCGGGGAGATCTCAGTGCTGCGAGAGACACCAATATATCAGCATGAAAGTGGTGGTAAATTGGCAAGAAAATGGGATGGACCTTATATCATTAAGGAAATAGTTGGCACGAGGGCATATAGATTAATGGATCCCGAAGGGAGAGATGTAAGACAAAGATTGGATAGACCATGGAATAGATTGTATCTTAAGAAGTATTATCCATGTGAGATGGATGAAATGATATGAATATGGATGAAATGTTTTGCGATAGAATGATGGCGAGATTAAATAAAACAAAGAAAGATTATGCGGATATCTAGCAAGCAATACATTGCAGAAAATGAATGATTGAATGAATTAACAAAAATGAATGAGTGAGTGAATGGGACGAACCTTTATGGCGTACACCTTAGTTCGCGAATGATATTTCGCAAGAGGCAAATGTAAGACCTAAAGTGCGTCATATAAGGGGGTATCTCTTGACATGGCTCGGGAAAGGTTACACCGCTCCTGGAACTCCGAGTCGTGGAGAATTGGGGCCCATGAAAGCTATATCGGAGAGATACCTTGGATTTCCAACTATATATATATAAGGTTATACCACAGTTGGACGCCCGAGGGTCTCTTCCAAGGATTGGAGTGTATGCTCAAGGTGCCGGGGTACACGGTTGAGCCAAGAGTGCACGGGGCATTTGAAGTGTCTCGGCCATTCTTGGCAAGTCTTGGTATATGTTGCACTCCTACCCGAAGAAAACTCCACTTAGGGTGCGTCTCGTAACCATAAACCATATAGGTATAAGGGATAAGAGGCTGCGAAAACAATCGGTTGTTGTTAAGACCGGATGGGAGGAGCTAGTCTTGTATGGCCGATGTACGCCTCCTTGAAGGGGCAACCGGGAGAAGATAAGGCGGCACCCTCCATTAGGGAGCCGATAAGTGTCAAAAGACGCAAATGTCATGAGGCTTTATTTTCGCAAGGAAATTTAGGCTTGTCATATTTGTGCGATGATCTGTAGAGGCAATATACCGACGCAAAGATAAGGCGAGATCAATGGGTTTTTGCATGAAAATACAAAGACGTCCTGCGATTTCGTCGCGAAGTCGGCAATGTCATGGGATTTTACACTCGCAAGAGTATTTAAGCTTGTCATATTGTCGCAGATAAAATACCCTGCAGAGGAAAAATACTTAAAAAATGATAAGACAAGGTCAATGGGTCATTATACGAAGATGTAAAGACGTACTGCGACTTTGTCGCAATGAGGGGTGGCGAAATAAGACCTTTAATTAGGAAGGCAAAATAAGACCACACAAGAATGATAAGACAAGATCAATAGATTTCTTCATTTATGAGGATATCTTGCGATCTTGTCGCAATGATGAACTTTAACATAACTAAAGGTAAGTGAGTAAGCTTGCGAGATTAAAATCGCAAATCTAAAATGAGATAAAAAGAGAAGATAAAAGATTATTCATCAAAGGATTTGGTCTTTCCAATCAAAAAGCGTACTTCACAAAAATTGAAAAGTATCTCATACAAAAAGTCATGCGTAGAAAGAGATGAAAGATATAAAATTATAAGAGTAACTTAATTTTCTACATTGATATTCTCGAACGAGGAGATGATAAAAGTCCTTCAACAATTTTATCAAGCACCACCTTCACTAGTGAGAGGATTTCCATCAGAAGTTTCTTCATTGGGATTCTCAGCTTCATAAAGATCCTTCTCGGCAAGTTCATTGTTTGCGATATCTTCGCAGCTTTCATAATCATAATCACTATCGGGAGAATTAGGAACTTCATCATCTCCAACTTCCAAAGGTGCAACGGTGGAGGTTCAAGGGATTTAGAAAGTAAGATCTCATTCACGACAACTTCACTTTGGGATGAAATTGACGAAGAAGTGCCTTTTTGTTGATTCCTACTTTGAACATCTTTAAGATGGTGAGATAATTAAGTCTCCTCGCGGCACGATCACGAGAATGGGCAAGAGTAGCAACTTAATTGTATTTTCCTTGTGAATCTTGGCATGGGAGGATTCCAAAGTAGACAGAGAAGTGCGAAGATCTTTCTCGAGATTGCATGGAAATATATATGAACAACAGGGTTAAGATTAAAAAATAATGAAAGAAATTAGAAAGGAAAAAACGGTGGTTGAGGCGGTCAAATTTTATGACTACCTTCCTTTTGCGAGATAAGATGTTGGGTTAGGGCAAAGCAACTATTCTCCAAATGATCCATGGCAGTATCAAAATCATCACCAACAAGACCTTTTAATCGAGAACGCAAGCTTTTTTTCATTAGAAATCAATAAATTATTCTCCTTCGCAAGGGAGGAATGAGACTCTTTTAACTTAGTATATTCATCCTTGAGCTGTTTTGTTTTCACACTTAGGGTTATTCTACCTGAATAAGCTTATCTCTTTCGGTTGTGGTTTCTTTGAGTTTATTTTTCAAAGAGCAAATAGATTGTTCTTGCTCATTCAATGCTTTTCGACAAACACCAAGTTGCTGCGAGGATATAGCCACTTTATCCAACAAAGCTCGCTTCTCTCGAGACAAAGTTCCATTTTCATCTGATAAGGTTTCCAATTCCAAATTAGATTTAGTCAAAGAATATGACATATGCGACAGTTCGCTACTTAACAATTCTTGTTTACGGACTAAGTAGGTGTTTTCTTGGGTAAGATTATTTATCCGGTCAACGAGAATATGTATGGAGGTTATCTAATCGGTTATATTGCTCCATCCAAGCATCTCTTTCTGTTCGAGTTTCTTCCGCGATAGATTCCACTTGATATATCTCCATTTTACGTTTCTGATTCAAAACTTTAAAGGCGAACAAAAAAAAAAAAAAAAAAAAAAAAAAAAAAAAAAGGGAGAAGGAAAGGGTACCTTTTAGTTCTTCATTTTTTCTACGAAGATTGTCGCGATCCAGAGAAGCATTATGAAGGCTATTCTTTAAGATCTTAATTTCTTGTTCCAAGGATGCCCGCGACATCGATCGAGAACCAAAATACTTACTCAAAGATTCATAAACACTAGATCTGACAGGATCGGTGGAGATTTTCTTAACATCATTCATGGTGGTTGATAAAACTTTAAAAGCTATATCCATCCCTTCTAAATTTTCTTTAGTAAGAGAGATAGATTCAGAAGAAGAGGAAATGATGGAAGAAGAGACAAAAGCTGAGTCATCCTTAGTCATAAGAATGCCAGTTGGAGGAGCTTGATCAACAAGGGAAGATGAGGTAGAGGCATTAAGAGTAAAAGTGGAGAGGGGAACATTTTGAAGAATTTCATTAACGGAGAATTCAGGGACTAATTTCTCAGGCGAGTTTATCGCAGGAGAAGATAATTTGTCATGATAAGAAGGAATTGGGTTATCTTGCGAAGATGCCGCAGGAGAAGTAGTAAATGTAAACCCAGGAAAAGTAATGGCAGGTGCGACAGGTTTAAAGTGGCGAGGTTTCTTGGGAGATAAATTAATATCTTTGTCATCCTGCGAATAACAGGTTAAATAAGAAACAGAGGCAACAATATTGTTATTAAAAGGGTAAATGTTTCTTAATACCTTGTCATTCTTGATCTTTCTCTTGGAAGCAAAGGATTTTCATTGCGAACTCTTGGGAATGTTAGGGTTTGTAACGATGGATTTGGTGCTAGACTTGTCCTTGCTAAATCAAAAAAGGGAAAAATATCAGAACAAAACTATTTCATAAGGAAAGATCAATCAACGAAATGATTAAATTTAACAAAGTTCGCAAACCTTGATGCCATGGAAACAGTAGCAGAAGAATTACAGTAGAAAGACGATGAAGAAGATGGTGAAGAAACATAGCAGAGGAAAATTGCAGACAACAAAGAAGATGAAATAAAAGGAAAGAAGGATTCTCATGGGAAATTCTCCCTTAAATAGACAGGAAAAGAGTAACCGGATAGCATTAAAAACTATCGGTAAAAAGGGAATTTTAGACACGTGTAAGCGGTCATCCCTAAATGCACGGAACTTTGCTGTCAAAATTTTTTTGTGAAAAATAGATAATCGCGATATTTCAAAGTGTAATATCGCAAACCCAAATACGACTTCGCAGAACACTAAAAGAATGATGTAGCATATGATATCAGTATAATTCATGAGGAAAGTATGAACAACCTGCGAGGATATGAACTCATAGCATGAGGCAAAGAACATAGAATGGAAGTTACGTATGATGGATTTGCAATACTTCTTACATTTAGAGGATTAAATACTTCTCATATTTCTTCAAGAATATTTCATACTTCTTGATGATACTTTTAAAATTACTTTTCAAAGCTTCGGAATTTCGCAAAAGAATAGAGGCAAGTACGTACTTTTCAAGTCCAATATTCTTTCGCTCGTTCCTTCATCAACAAAAATCAAAGACTATTACAACAACGGATTTTTTCTTAAAGATTGCTCTTCAAGCAATATTCAAGAAAAAAGAGGCAAGATGTAGGAGCAGAATATCGCGACATCAATACTTCACAAGATTAATAAGCGATTACATTGCGAAGGCGTCGCAGGAAAGAAATATAAATGACGCAATAGATGACGAAAACCAGAACATGAGAAAGGTGTGAAGACTTGGCGAGATTTAGGAGTGTCGCAAGGAAAAACGTTTATAACACTCGCGACACTTCGCGAGTTATTCCCGAAAATAAAGAACAGCTTAGCTGTCATCCACTGTATTACCCTATATAAAGGGTTGAGTTAGTCTGTGGTGAGGGAGATCATCTTTGAATTGTTAAGCAAGTCATTAGGAGAGAGAAAATTAAGAGTGATTGTAATTTCTTTAGCTTTGTTCTACATTTCTTTGTAAACCTTTCAAGAAAACAATCAATAAAATATATTGTTACTCATCTTCAAATGGATTAATTAAGCAAATTCGAGTGAGGGGTGTAGTGTGGGATTTCCTGCAACTACACGCGAGATGGATACACAAAACATTAGAGTGTATGTAGATGATATGTTAATAAAAAGTAAAAAAGCAAAAGACCACATACAAGATCTGGAAAAAATTTTGAACAAATGAGACATTTCAACATCAAAGTGAATCCAGAAAAATGCACCTTTGGAGTTGCATCGGGAAATTTTTTAGGTTACATCGTATCAAAAGAGGGAATCCAAGTCGACCCAGAGAAAGTACAAGCGATTCGCGATATGCCAACACTGCGACGGTAAAAGATGTTCGAAGTTAAATGGGTTACTAGCTTCGCTAGGAAGGTTTATCTCGCGATCATCTGATAAATGCAAGCACTTTTTCAACATCCTCAAAAAGGGATCAAAGTTTAAATGGACAGATGAGTATGAGAAAGCCTTACAAGGAATAAAGGAACACTTAATGGATATATCAATTTTGCAAAAAGCAGAACCAAGAGAAGAATTATTGATCTATCTTGCGACGACCTCGCATGCATTAAGTGCAGTATTACTGCGAATGGACGCAGGGGTAGAGAAACCAATCTATTACATCAGCAAAACTTTCAACGCCGCAGAAAGGAATTACTCAAAAATTAAAAAACTAATCTTGGCATTGGTTTACGCAACATTTAAAATTCGCATATACTTTCAAGCGCACATTGTTCAGGTAGTGACAAAAATACCAATCGAATCAGTAATGAAAAACTCAAAAAGATCGGGAAGAGTTGAGAGATGGAATGCTCAAATAAGTCATTGCAAACTCAAATACGAAATATTGTCTTCACCAAAATCACAAGTTGTCGCAGACTTTATAGCAGAATTTCCTTTGGAAGAGGATGAACCAGTGGAAGAAATGATGGACATAGAAGAAGAACATGGAGATCCAAAGGACTTGTTAACTGAGCAAAATAGATGGGAAATATTAGTAGATGGGTCATCTAATGGAGAAGGTAATTGGGTTGGAATTGTTGTGATATCGCCAGAAGGCAATAAAATAGCTTTTTCTTTCAGATTAGAGTTTGTGTCAACCAATAATGAAACAAAATATGAAGCTATAATACATGATTTGCGATTCGCAATAGAAATGAAATTGGAAAGTGTGAGGATTACCAGTGACTCGCAATTGGCTATTCGCCAAATAAAAGAGGAATATACTATAAATGAACCATCTTTGCAAAAGTACAAGAAACTTGTTGTGAGTCAGTCGGTTTTGCGTATACCGAGAATAAAATGGAGACATATATCAAGAAGAAACAATAGACTCGCAGATGCTTTTGCCTTTATATCAAGTATGATGACAGATCCGATCACGAGAAATATAAAAATACAAACACTTTTAACACCGTCAATTAATAAAGAAGAAGAGCAGAAACGAAGATGTAATGCTAATAGAAGATGGAACACAAACACTTTGCGAAGAAGATTGAGAGAAGAACTTCATGCATACCCGATGAAAGGGGAAACACCAAGAAATAGATTAGAGGCACACAAATTAAAAAGCCGTGCAACAAATTATGAATTAAGAGATGGAGTACTATACCGACGATCTTTTAATGGACCTTCATTCAGATGTGTAACAAGGAAGGAAGGAAGGAGAAACCATATTGAAGATGTTGCATAGCGGGGATGCTGGTAATCATAGTGGTGGAAGATCTTTAGCACATAAAGCAAAAATGCGGGGTTATTACACGGTCGTATATGCATGAGGACGCGAAACAAATATCAAGGCATTGCGAAGATTGCCAAAGACATGGGAAGAAGATACATGCACCAGGAGCGCCATTAAATTCTTCAACAAGTGTGTGGCCTTTTGGAAAATGGGGCTTAGATATTGTGGGACCATTCCTACCAGAATGGGACGATGAGAAGATATCTAATTGTCGCTCACCGATTATTTCACAAAATGGGCAGAGGTGAAAGCGGTACAACACATTCGCGATAAAGATGTTTTTACTTTCATATTTGAGAACATTATATGCATATTTGACATTCCAGCACAGTTGGTATCTGACAATGGGAAATAGTTTGAAGGACAAAATATAGAATTGCTGCTTAATGCATTTCAGATACGATATGGAAAATCAACTCCTCTATACCCGCAGGCTAATGGCCAGGCAGAAGCGACAAACAAAACAATTGCAGACATATTAAAGAAGAAGTTAGAAGGATACAATAAAGGATGGTGCGAGCAAGTGCCCAATGCAGTATGGGCTTATAATACAACTAGGAGAGAAGCTACAGGAATGTCACCTTTTTGTTTAACATATGGGGTTGAAGCCGTACTCCCAACAGAAGTTATGATTCCAACAACAAAGAAAGAAGCTTGGGAGAAAAATCTTAGTGCGGGTAACATTTTAATCAAATTAGATGAATTAGAAGAAAAAGAGAAAGAGCACTACAAAGATATGGAGAATTATCAGCGAAGAATGGCCAGAGAATATAACAAACGTGTCAAGATACGTGAATTTCAACCAGGAGATCTGGTACTGCGAGAGACACCAATATATCAACGAGAAAGTGGTGGCAAGTTGGCAAGAAAATGGGATGGACCTTATATCATTAAGGAAATAGTTGGCACAGGGTCATATAGATTAATGGATCCTAAAGGAAAAGATGTAGGACAACGATTGGATAGACCATGGAATAGGTTGTATCTCAAGAAGTATTACCCATAAAAGATGGATGAAATGAAATGAATTTGGATGAAATGCTTTTGCGACAGAATGATTGCGAAGTTGAGTAAAATAGAGAACGATTGTGCAAATGTCTCGCAAACAATACATTACCGAAAATGAATGATTGAATGAATTGACAAAATGATAGAGTGAGTGAATGGGACGAACCTTTATGGCATACACCATAGTTCGCGAATGATATTTCGCAAGAGGCAAATTTAAGACCTAAAGTACGTCATATAAGGGGGTATCTCTTGACATGGCTCAGGGGAAAGGTTACACCTCTCCTGGAACCTGGGTCATGGAGATTTGGGGCCCATGAAAGCCTATCCGGGAGAGATGCCTTGGATTTCCAACTATATATATAAGGTTATACCCTGGTTGGACGCCTGAGGGTCTCTTCCAACACTACGGGAAAAATCATCATTGACGACACTTGATAAGAGTTGTAGTACCCCTACGACAACTCCATTTCATGCATTGTGGAACGGGGGTATTGTAGAAAGTCCAAGCTTTTCTACAATGGTTGACAAGTGTTGTAAAGAGTGATGTGATTCATGGTTCGACAATATTTTGCCAAAGTTGTGATTCTATTTCGATTTTTTTTTATAACCTAACACAACTCTTGCTTGTATTGTAGAACAATCGTGGACAACATAAGTAGCATATCGTAGAAACATATGTAACAACAATTACTAGTATTATGAATAAGATTTGCACAACCCTTGTATGAATTGTCGAACTATCTTGGACAACACGGACTTATGTTGTAAAGTAAACTGTTTCACAATATCTAGCTTATGTAGTTGAAACGGGAAGACAACGTCTATTAGTATTTGTGAATACTCCTCTCACTACACTTCCTTGAGTTGTATAACTATTCCGAACAACTCATGCCGATGTTGCAAGATTTGATTTTACAATGATTGTCGTGGGTAGTAGAAATTTTTAACACAACACTTATTAGTATTGTGAATATGACAGTCAGTACACTTGTTAGCATTGTAGAAGATTTGTTTTTACAATCATTGTCGTGGGTAGTAGAAATTTTTAACACAACACTTACTAGTATTGTGAATATTACAGTCAGTACACTTGTTAGCATTGTAGAAGATTTGTTTTTACAATCATTGTCGTGGGTAGTAGAAATTTTTTACACAACTCTTATTAGTATTGAGAATATTACAGTCAGTACACTTGTTAGCATTGTAGAAGCACATTGATACAACTATACTATGTGTAGTAGGACTATCTTTGACAACCCATAGTTATGATTGTAAACAAACTATTTCGCAATATTTGTGAATAAGACCCTACATACATATTTCACTTTTGTCACTACGTTTATGTTGTGAAATGTAAAGAAACAACTGGATTAAACTGAAAGATTCATTCAAATTAAACCAAACCCGAGTCACAAACATTCATGTACCAATGTAATATACACAAAAAGTGGCAAAGCATTCACATACCAATGTGATATACACAAAACATACAAAAAGTGGCAGTGATATGTTTGTTACCAAAAGTTAAGTCTCCAAAAAGATCAAAGATAAGTCTCCAAAAAGATCAAAGATAAGTCTCCAAAAAGAGAAGATCAAGAAGTCTACCGGTAGGATATTCTATCCTTGGGCCATGTGATAAAATTTGAAACAAAGATCATGAGCAGTTCTAACTTCAGAAGTAGCTTGGTAGACAAGAGCATCCTCCACATAAGCAACCTTCACACATACAGTGTAGGCTCCAAGACCGATTGGCCTTCCATGTATCTCCTTACTTGGATCTGTTTCAGCAATTTCAGCCTCCGCAACCACCTCGTCCTCCTTGTACCAAATTTTTAATGCCTTTGCAAACTTGGAATCTCTTTGGCACTTGAACCTCATTTTGTCTCCTGACATGACTTGGAGTGGTATCAGCTGAGTCTCTTTCATTACAAATAATATTCCTGCTAGTGCTAGCCTCATGATTGTTGCTGGGACTTGACATGCGAGAGGGTAAGACTCCATTGCAGACACATTTTGATTTGGTTCCCTATATTAAGACCAATCAGCAGTATGAGGGGCATTATCGAGTTTGAATTCATCAAGAAAAGGAGACCTAATAGAAGACAAGTTAAATTCTCACCTCTAACTGCACCACTCGATCAGTCAGTGCTTTATAAGATTCCTGACACTCTTTAATCATCATCTTATAGTGGGACCGAGTAACAACCTTTACGTGTCGCTCCAAAACCAATTCCTTTAAGTCTCCCTTTAGTTTTCTTGTCCTCGCCAAAGGCCTTTGCAAGAATATCATCTGTCACGGATGATCCACAATCAGCACCATACTTTTCTCGAGCTTTTTCAAGTTTTTCCTGTATAAGTGTGTAAAACATCAGGTATTTTTGCATTTTTCAAGCACACATAAACAAAACAAAGGAACAGGAGAAGATTTCTTACCAAAGCTTCTACAACACCAGGATGTGGTTTCTTTCCTTTGCGCTGTTTATGACCAACTTTCCAGATTACATCTCTATCAATCTCTTTGGTTGTGTTTTGCTCTTTTTGCTGCCAAATAAATGTATCAATACATGACAGTCATCAAGAATAGCATAACAACATGGTATTAAAGTCTCGATACATGCTAAGAAGAAACTCAGAATATTTCTAAGATAAAACTTTGTAGAGAACTTCAAACAATTATATTTTTAACGATGCAATAGCTTTCACATGGTGAATATCAAGAATGTAGAGCATACCAATTTCACCTCCAATCGGGCATAACCTTCTCGACTTATGGTATGTGGGGTGGTGTGTTTTGAACGAATTTCTTGCATTTTTATTCTTCTGACCTGAATAGAAAAGTAAAGAAATCATTTGACAGACTTTTAAGTTTTTAATACAAATATATAGTCATTCTATATAATATAAATTACTTACTCGAATTCAATAGAGTCTACATGTTTCACAAACTCTTCCCACTCCCTAACCGTCATGGTCCCGGGCATTAACTTCTCCAACCGTTTCTTTTGTTCTTCCCCTGTAGCCGATCCAAAGCGTCGAGTACCAAAACCAAACTTTCCTTGACCTTGCTTCTCTAAGATAAGTTCCCATTTTGCTAAAATAATAGTCTTTGTAACACTCAGGCACAATGAATCGGTTCTACAAATAGAATTAAATAATTTGAATTAGAATACGCTATGAATTAAATAATTGTTGACTAATAAAAAGAGTTAAAGAGTTATCAATTGCGTACCAAGACTATCTTCCATATGTTTTCTTTGGCTTCATAAGGGACAAGTCTCCAATCCTTGAACGTTAATGGAAGTTTCCGAACAAGCACCCCTAGCACACTGGCAAGTTGCACAGATGGATCACCAATCGGTTGTTCATTAGCATTGAAGGAAACTTTTCTCTTCGGATCAGCAGAATCTAACTTTAGTGCATACATCTGGGTTGGACCACGTGGAACATATTTTCTTTTCTTAGCTTCTTTTCCTTCTTCACCTTCCTCATTATCAGAACTATTACCATTCCTTAATTCATGTTCATCATCATTACCATTATCATTTTCTTCTTCCAATTCAGGATCAGCACCATTACCATTATCATTCTCTCCTTCCACATCAGGCTCCACATGATCAGAGTTATCCTCTTCCACAGCTTCCTCCTCCTCTTCCTCTTCATCTTGAAAATCTGCGAGAGTGTCATGTGGATCCCTAAGTTGAACATTCAGACATGGGCCTGTGCTGCTTGTATCAAGTTTCCTCTTTACATTCTTTCGCCCCACTCCAGAATTTTCAGTATCTCCTTTAGAGCTTTTAGATTGGGACTTTGTAGTTGTTGACTGTGAATGTTGAGCAATTTCAGATTGCACATTCTTCTTCCTAGTAGCCTGTCTCTTTGTAATTGGTGACGACAGTTTAGCACTTTCAGATTGTCGACGGCGCTTTGGATTAGTTGGAGAAGAAACAACAACACTTGGTTCTAACTTCTTGTTCCTTGGGGATAATCGCCTACTTTCAGGTGAAAGGGATGGTACTGCGGACTTGGTTTGAGTCGGGGTTTGCAGCTTTGAAGTGAGTGAAGCACTTTCAATTGGGGAATGTTGAGTGTTCTGCTTGTTTTTCATCTGCAAAAACTGTAGCTTAGTTAAAATGAGAAGGTAAGTAGTTTGTTATGAAATTGAGATGAAAAGTCTTTACCTTTATCGCAAACTTCTTGATGACCTTCATCTTTAATGTATCCTTGCTAGTCTGCAACTTTGAAGAGAGTTGATCACTGTCAGATGGAGATGCTTTATCACTTAACGTCTTGTTCCTTGGTGATGATCGCCTAGTTTCAGATGGTTCTGCAGACTTGGTTTTTGTAGGGGACTGCAACTTTGAAGTGAGTGGCAGAGTAGCTTTAGATGGAGAACCTTTATCAGTGTGGGACTGTTTGTTTTTCATCTGCAACAACAATGCATATAGGTTAGTTAAAATGATATGGTGAAGAAATTTATTTACACTGAAATTGAGATGAAAAGTTTTTACCTTTATCGCCAACTCCCTGACCAGCTTTTTCTTTATTGTTTCCTTGTTAGTCTTCATTATTGCAGTTATTCCTTGCAAAAACATAACCCAATTATCAATATGGCTCAAAAGCTAACACAAATGAATGCTACTAAAGGCAAACAGAATTCAAAAACATCTTGCAGTGATGCCTTACTAAACATGATAATCATCATTAACCAAAGAGAAAGAAAAAAAAATCCCTTGTCACAACACCAAGAAAACCAAAGAGAATTCTAAATTCTTACGAATTCTAAATTACTCACCACATAACACAATAGAAGAAAAAAGGACTCAAATGCTAATCATGTTGCTGCATGAAAATGCACTTAAAAAGATAAAAGAAAATGAAAATCTACGAAAAGTGAGACTTGTAATGTTTACAATTTTCACAAAATGTATTCTCAAAGGAGGAAATACAGGTCTAATGCCCGCAACTCCAAACAAAAGGCATGCATCACGGTGGCTAAAAAATATGAATAGCTAAATATACTTCATGCATCACAGGTGGCTAAACTTCATGCTTTGGCAAAAATATAATCAAATCATACACCTAAAGAGAATAAGGCTACACCTATCAAGCTAGATTAACAAAAATAAGCTGAAACTCAACCTAATAGCTACATATATCATGTTAAAGAAGCTATAAACAACATTAACCTAAAAAAAACTATACAGAACATATTAAACATGACCAAATTTAATTTAAATCAAGTATAACACGAAAACACGAGACCTAAAATACTAGATTATGAGCTGCATAGACAATCATCAAAAGACCAAAATTATGATGAAAATCATCATAAAAATCATTCACCAAAATTAAAGACCTAAAATCGAAAATTCCCAAAATTAAATAGGACCCAATTCCAATTTCATCATGGAAACAACAAAACCTAAGTTGCATGTTAAGATCTAATTATTTCTGTGAAGAAAAAAAAAAAACCCAAATTTACTAAAATAGAAAACTGGAACAGAAAGAGATTTATACTCTTAAGATTTGAGGGTATGAGAGATTACCCCTTTGTGAGATCCTTTTCTTCAAAATTTGTTAGGGTTTTATTCAAAGTTGAAGAGATCTAAGATTAATAGATAGTTATGGTTTTCTGAAGAGTTTGAGTGATTAAGAGATTGTTAGGGTTTTTTGATGAGAGATTGAGAGATTGTTAGGGTTTTCTGATGAGAGATTGAGAGGGTTTTCTGATGAGAGATTGTTAGGGTTAAAGCTTCACAGTTGCAGACATGGCGATAGGTGAGAGAGTTTTCTTCTTTTTTTTGGTGAGAGAGTTTTCTTTTTTCTAGTGAAGACAATGACTTTGGTGAGACACGGTTTTCCAATGTGTTTGTGAAAATTGGGCGCGTTTGTCCGAAAATATTGGGGGAATTAACATCGAGAGGACACGTTGCGGTGGTCCAAAAATAAATATTGTCTGAAAATTTCTTGGCCAGACACGTGACCAAATTTGGGCGGGCTTCTGGGGCGGGAAAAGAAGAACTTTCTGATTGGTCTAAGCAAAAGCATACGGATTGGCAAACAAACACAATTTTTAACAAAGAAATACAAGCTTCCCACCGTTAGATTTAGTAGTGTTTTCTTCCCCTAACTTTGGTACGTTGGATTAGAGAAAATTACAAAAAAAACCAATTGGTGGTAACACTCTAAGTAACATAAATATAACCTGGCTCCGAGCTCGAAACCTGGCAGTAACTGGCAAGTGGACTACTCTAAGTCAGAGACTTTCGTAAATACGATGAATCCATCTATCCATAAGTAATATAGGTGTCATTGGAATATTTCTCCAACCCTTAAACCTGTCCGGTTTTGGCAACTTCGAGACATAACATGGCTCCGAGCTCGAAACCTGGTGATGAGTGGACTACTCTAAGTCAGAGACTTCATAAGAATCTTTCATAATACATAATCAGCCGATCCATAGGTAAGATGCTTTCATAATATTCCTCCAACCCTTAAGTGGACTGTCTAAGTCGGTTTGGCAACTTCGAGACATAACATGGCTCCGAGCTCGAAACCTGGCGGTGAGTGGACTACTCTAAGTCAGAGACTTCATAAGAACGACGAATCTGTCGATCCATAAGTAAGATGCTTTCATAATATTCCTCCAACCCTTAAACCTGTCCGGTTTTGGCAACTTCGAGACATAACATGGCTCCGAGCTCGAAACCTGGCGGTGAGTGGACTACTCTAAGTCAGAGACTTCATAAGAACGACGAATCTGTCGATCCATAGGTAAGATGCTTTCATAATATTCCTCCAACCCTTAAACCTGTCCGGTTTTGGCAACTTCGAGACATAACATGGCTCCGAGCTCGAAACTTGGCGGTGAGTGGACTACTCTAAGTCAGAGACTTCATAAGAACGACGAACTGGCCGATCCATAAGTAAGATGCTTTCATAATATTCCTCCAACCCTTAAACCTGTCCGGTTTTGGCAACTTCGAGACATAACATGGCTCCGAGCTCGAAACCTGGCGGTGAGTGGACTACTCTAAGTCAGAGACTTCATAAGAACGATGAATCTGTCGATCCATAGGTATGACGCTTTCATAATATTCCTCCAACCCTTAAACCTGACCGGTTTTGGCAACTTCGAGACATAACATGGCTCCGAGATCGAAACCTGGCGGTGAGTGGACTACTCTAAGTCAGAGACTTCATAAGAACGACGAATCTGTCGATCCATAGGTAAGATGCTTTCATAATATTCCTCCAACCCTTAAACCTGACCGGTTTTGGCAACTTCGAGACATAACATGGCTCCGAGATCGACACCTGGCGATGAGTGGACTACTCTAAGTCAGAGACTTCATAAGAACGATGAATCTGTCGATCCATAGGAAAGATGCTTTCGTAATATTCCTCCAACCCTTAAACCTGGCCGGTTTTGGCAACTTCGAGACATAACATGGCTCCGAGATCGAAACCTGGCAATGAGTGGACTACTCTAAGAAGTCGAGACTTCATAAGAACGATGAATTAAACCCGATCCATAGGAAAGATGCTTTCGTAATATTCCTCCAACCCTTAAACCTCGATCCATAGGGTTTTGGCAACTTCGAGACATAACATGGCTCCGAGATCGAAACACGGCAATGAGTGGACTACTCTAAGTCGAGACTTCATAAGAACGATGAATCATAATTTTTCTCCAACCGATCCATAGGTATGACGCTTTCATAATATTTCTCCAACCCTTAAACGAAACCGTCGAGGGTTTTGGCAACTTAAGAGACATAACATGGCTCCGAGCTCGAAACCTCGACGGTGAGTGGACTACTACAAGTCGAAAACTTGGATTAGCGTATCGAGAAGCTTATCGGCATTTTTGGAATAATACATAATCTTTGTTAGAAAGGTTCTATCTAAATTGGTGTCCAATAAACGGGAAGAAGTGAAAGTGGGAAAGAGTTAGCGTGATCGAGAGAAGATTAGGGGTATTTTAGGAATAATATATATTTTTTGTTCCGATTTGAGTAATCCAACAAAGAGAGGTAAAATAAAACGTAGGGTAAACTTTTGCAGTAACTAGACTTTAGCGAGACTGAGAAATCCTTTGCGAAGAGAGAAAATTTTGTCGTATCCCTACGACAATCTTTCTTAAGAGTTGTGGAAGGGGTTGTTGAAAAACTTCATCATAACCATCCATTTCCATCTACTGACCGTCCATTTAATTTATTTTTTCCCTTAATTTCTTTATAATAATCCTATTTTTAATATAACTATCATCACATCATAACCACCCATTCATTTATTCTTTAATTCTATTTCATCTATAACCGTTAAATTTTTTTCTTATCTTTTTTCTTTAACATCATTCTCATATCCAATCCTTCCTTATCCTTTTCTTTTTTTCCCTCAACTGCATCTCCCCGAGTGTGTTCGACAGAGCAACTTCACCTCAAACAACTGGCAACTTCGGTACAACAGCACCACCATCACTCAAACCACTGGCAACTTCATCGTCTACGACTCTAATAGCTCCGTTCATTACCATCCTTTTCAACTTCATCGATCTCAGGAGATTTCTTCACCAACTTCATCATCACCACATAATATTGAAGATCGATATGTAACCCAAATCTCGACTAACCACCTCCACCAATTTCCCAAAGTTGAAGATCGATCTGTAACCAAAGCTCAATTTAGGGTATATTTTTTTTTTTGATTTTTGAATTAGGTTTTTTTCAGTGTATTAAATTCTGTTTTTTTGAGTTCAATTGCTCCATTTGTGTGTTCTAAGTTCAATTGTGTGTTCTGATCCAATTGTAGATGTGATGTGATTGCTTGTCATCATGAAATTGAACTCAAATAGTAAACATAACAAGTCTTTGAAGCATATAATGTTTCAAATTGTGCATGATATGAGGAAATGTTCTCCTGATTTGGCTGATTGATGTTATGTAAATTGCATGCGACTGTGTTTAGTGACTTTTCCTCGCATCGCTTCTTTGAATAAGAATTGCCTCGCCCCAAAGTGTGTTGAATGTCTAGAATTAGTACTCACATCCGTAGTTCATTGAAGGGAAGTTGAACTTTGGATTAACTAGTATTGACATATGTTGTCTAAACAGTGCGAATAGTTTGTTTGAAGGACTTGATTTCAATTTGATTAGCCAGTTTGTCTAAAGCTTTTCCTGCGTAGGCTGTAGAGGCACTCTTAGTAGCAAATGGTTATACATGTGGCCTGATGTACTCAAGGGAGTATGAGTTATATGATTTTTCGTGCGTGGCTCTCTATTTAGGTATTTGTTTTTATGGCTAAATTGTGAGCAAAAACTATTAGTTTGGGATGTGCCTTACCTTTAGATATTTTCTCTATTGGAAGCATTGGTGGTATGTGTCCCTCATAATGATGGACATAAATTGTGGAATCATATAATTACAATGTCACTTATAATTACCTACTAGAATCTTTCTTTTTCCATCCATGAGAGTAGCAATCTCATTTGAGCGTAACTTGATTCGAGATAAAACTAGACAAAAACTTTGGTTATTGGTAAATGTCTTTGCCTTCCGTCTTTATCGGAATGATATTTGAGGCATAGCATCGAGAGAACAATTTGGAATATAAAGTTTGGATCATGATTTTGTTACCTTTTCTGTTTTTTGTATTGGGAGAATTTAGTGTGCGGTATAATATATATATATCATGATTTTGATCTTTACTAGTATAGGAGAATGTTATTGGGCTGAAACTTCAAGAACAGGGCAATGCCAAAAAGTAGTATGGTTAATTGCGAATCCTTTTCAAAATGCTTCTGTGTTTTAGAAGAACTCATTATAGTAATCCTATGTAATCAAGTATATAAGCATCATTCTAAAGATGAGTGACTAATGTGATCTATTCCTTTATGTCATGTTCCATCTAGCTTTACTTTTGCGTATATTTATACCCCATCCTTAGACATTTTTCTGTTATGTAAGGCCGTCGTTGGTTTGTTATTACTTTCTTAACTTTTCCCAGCTTTGTACTTGCAGAGGTTATAACATCATGATTGAGTTCCACCCTACTCATTGTAATACGTTAGCGTATAGTAACTCGAAGGGGTCTATGGCTTATTGATTTGCTTAGTCTGCTTCTATGTGATACTCATAGCAAATTGTGAGTGGTACTTTTAATTTCCCCTAATTTCTGAAACAATAATAATATAAGGTCTAGTTCACTCAGCAAATGATTCAATTTTCGACAAATTCGGGCAAGGAGTTAAAGTTAAATGACTTAACTTAATTGGTCAAGATTTGTTTTGTTATAACTAAGGTCTTATGGAGTAACTGAAGCATTATTTTGACTGTAAATATCTTCTCCAGGCTTTTCCTCACTGGGAATGTATCTATCTACATAAAAAACTAAACAAGGTGGCTGCTATATGCTAGCTAAATATTCATATAAATTATTGTGGAATATGTATTCTCAATCCCCATTTTTGTATATGTAAATATCTTACAATGTGTAACTCCAAGTTTGTAAGTTAAAAAAAAAAAAGAAAGGAAAATTTTTAAGTTCTGACTTATGATTTGTAATCCATTATGGTTACTTATCTTTGGTTATCATATTTTGATTGCGCAGGTGCCATCAATCTTTAATAAATTCAACATTCCAAACAAAGAAGTGGCTCTAGTGTTGGTTGAGAAGGAAATTGAAAGGCTTTTTTTTTAATCGGATCGAAGAACCGAAGCAGATTTGCAGATTCAAGTCATTCAAAATGATGAATAAAGATTGGGTTTATTGGCCAAGGTTAATATGTGTAGAATATTACATTCTTTACATTGGTTTTCCTCTTTTATTGCGTTATTCCGTGCTTAATTATTTCGTCGTTCTTTCATGCAGGGTGATCTTCCATATCGGGAGGCCTTGAAGAATTTCATAGATACTTGTTTGTCGAGACTTGGAAATCCTTCCGAGTTCGGTTGTCCTTGTGTTGATTGTAAGAATCTCGCTTTCCCACTTCCTCCGAAAGAAGTACATCTTCACTTGTCAAACGAGGTATGGATCCTACATATACCGAGTGGGTTTTTCACGGGAGACTATACACACTTCTACTGATGTACACCAAGAGGGAGCAACAAGGGGTTCATATCATGTAGATACTGATGTTGAAGCTGATGCACATATCGATCAGGGACATGAACTTGAGCAAGATGAGGGGTTGGAAAACCATGTGGAAGAGGTGGACACACCGTTATATCCTAATTGTAAAACACACACAAAGTTATCCATCATCTTTGTTGAATTGTATCGGCACAAGACACTAAATGGTATATCTAGGAAATCTTTTGACGAACTTCTCGGGACAATTGGTTCCTTGTTGCCGCCAGATCATTGTCTTCCTTGCTCAACATATGAAGTGAAGAAGTCACTTTGAAATCTTATCAATTGACTTACCGTAGAAAATACATGCTTGTGTTAATGATTGTTGTTTGTTTAGAAAAGATTTGAAAGATGCAGATGAGTGTCCTAAATGTCATTATTCTAGGTGGAAGGCAGACACATCTAACATGGACGATGCTGACATGATAGACAAGCCGCAAAAGAAGATACCGGTGAAGGTGCTTAGGTACTTCCCCATTGTGCCGAGATTGAGGAGATTGTTTCAATCAGCAGGGCTGGCTGAGCAGATTGATATGGCACGCGACGAACAAGAGTAAGGATGGGAAGATGCGTCATCCAATGATTCTTTGGCTTGGAAGCACATAGACAGAAAGTATCCCGAGTTTGCTTCAGATCCCCGTAATTTGCGTCTTGGGCTTGCTGCTGATGGATTTAATCCATTTGGTGATCTTTCCGCAACCCACAGTTGTTGGCCAGTGATGCTCGTGGTGAATAATTTGCCCCCTCAGTTGTGTATGCAAGGTGACAACATAATTCTGAGCATGCTGATTCCAGGAAAAAACAACCGGGTAATGACATTGATGTATACTTGCAGCCCTTGATTGATGATCTTATTGAGTTATGGGAGAAAGGGGTGCAGGTATATGATTCGTTTACTAAAACAGATTTTAACTTGAAGGCATTATTAATGTGGACAATAAATGATTTCCCTGCATATGGTAATCTATCTGGATGTACGTATAAAGGGAAGGCATCCTGTCCTCTTTTGCGGTGAAAATACACTTTCAAACTGGTTGCCATTTAGTCGTAAAACTGTCTACTTGAATCATAGGAGATTTCTTCGTCATAATCATCCTCTTGTGAAAAAAGACTGGTTTAATGGAGAGATTGAGAGGAAGGAAAAGCCACTGTTATGTCCAGTGCAAAGCGGCACTTGAATGTCAGAATAGTATTACAAATGATTTTGGGAAAGCGGAGAAGAACGAGGAGGAGATAAGGAAAAAGAAAGAGCAAAAGAAGAAGAATAAGGGCAAGAGTAGTGCGGCAGCAAGTGCAAATGTGGGTAATTCTAAATGTGGGAAGCGGAAAAGGGCTGTTGTTGCTTTGATCGGCTATTTCGATGCAAATGATGATGAAACTGAACTTCGGGTGTTTAACAAAAGGTCGATATTCTTCGACTTGCCTTACTGGAAGGTTAGTTCCATAACTTCAAACTTACTTGTTAATATTTAGCTATGGGTTCTTCTGCTTTGCACCGTGTTAGCCTCTAAACTGCACATTATCAACAAATGCAATCTAAATGGCACACAGTCTTGGTCACATTAACAAAATTAATTACACTGCCAAATTAGCTTAAGTGAGAGAACACATAAACGAAGTTAATTACACTACAAAATTAGCTTAAGTGAGGATAAGAATCTCCCAGCACACATGAAAAATTAGCTTAAGGAGTAATTTCTGTCTAGTGTCTGTTTTGGTGGCATTTAATGGGAAGTTTCTTATAATGAGATCATTAACTTCTTGCAAATGGTAACATAGACTATTTCCCCTACTTTTCTATTCATTATAGGGATTGCATTTTATGAGTTCGAAAATTATTTGTTTTTTGTTTTCTATATAGAAAATTATATCTTTATATAAAAGTGCAGAACTAAGTCGCATTAGCGCTAGTGAAATCATTATATCTTGATTAATTGTATACTGTTCTTGCAAACATTATAATCATTGTACTCCAATGACAAAACGTTTATTTTGGCTGTATAAAAGTTTGAATTTAGGTATTAGTCGATGATGCATCAATTTAAGCTAGTTGGCGTTTCCAAATCTTGCATTCCTCAAATGCCATGACATACTTCATTTAGGCATATATACTTACCTAAGATTCAACAAAGATGACATTATAACTTTCACATAGATTAAATATTTGATCTTTTACTTCTTTTTTAGAATTAATTACTAATGTTAGGTTTTTTCCATCTTCCTAGGATTTATTACTACGGCACAATATTGATGTTATGCATACTGAAAAAAAAATGTTTGCGAGAGTATCATTGGTACCATATTGAATATAAAGTCCAAAACAAAAGACGGTCTAAAGTCATGCAATGATCTGAAGAGTATGGGAATAAGACCTTAATTGCATCCAAAAGAGATAAATGGCAAAACGATCCTTCCACCAGCACCATCTTGTTTTTAAATGACAAGGAAAAGGCTATATTGTATAATAGGATGAGAAATTTGAAGGTTCCATATGGTTATAGTTCGATCTTAGAAAGCATTTCTCGAAAGATGGTTGCTTAGGTGTTCTTAAGGCTCATGATTACCATGTTCTTATGCAACAAATATTACTTGTTGCTTTGCAAGGATTTATTACTGTAGGGCCAAGGAGGCAATTTTCGAGGTTATGTTCTTATTTTCACGAAATATGCCAAAGGATAGTTGATCTCCATAGATTAATAGAACTTGAAGTAGAAGTTCTTTGAGACTTTGTGTATGTTGGAGAGGTACTTCCCTCCGTCACTTTTTGATGTCATGGTGCACTTGACAATTCACCTAGCTCGAGAAGTGCGATTATGTGGACCTGTACAATATCGTTGGATGTATCCATTTGAAAGGTATGCCAATTTAATTTATATTACTTCTGTTTTTTTGGTTTCGTGTTGAAAGTTATGCCCTTGTAGATTAGAGATACTAATATTTAATTAACTGGTAACTGTTGCATACGCGACTTTCCTAGGTATATGAAGACATTCAAGGAATATGTAAAGAATTATGCACAACCCGAAGCTTGTATAGCCGAGTGTTATCTTGGAATGGAGTGTGTTAGGTATTTTGATATTCGTAAGGCCCAAGCAGCTGAAACAGGAGTAAAGCAAAGTCATAACGAAAACACTCAAAATGGTTCCACACCGGCAGCACGTCCTCTTTCTAAAGGTGTCCAAGTGCGTATGGATAGTGAGAAGTTAAAGATAGCTCACAGATATGTGCTTTTTAACACACCCGAAATTGACCCATATATGACGTAAGTATGACGTTCATGTTCATTAAAAATGGTCTGTCAATTAATACTTCATTTTCTAATTTTACTTTTGTCTTAGAATGCATATGTACGAGTTAAAATCTTCAGCGGGGAGGGCAATTACTAGTGAAGACCAACTCAATTCCATACAGTCCGACACATTTGCAGATTGGTTTCAACAAAAGGTACGTTTAGCCCACTCTTAGTCAGATTATGCAGCTTAGTATAGTTTAAACACTTAGACATTTTGCTGCTACGGAAAACTACTGCAAAAAATACAAATACGTGTGATTTTGTTTCATTCTGTCACTTAGAACAATCCATGTTAGGCACATCATCACTATAAATATAACTTCCGATGCTTAGATAGCAAATTTAGTTATTTTCTTATGTCCTGAGATTATACATTTGTAGGTTAAGATGCAAATCGAACAAGGCATGCCAGTATCACACACGGTAGAATGGTTGTCATATGGGCCGTTAGAAAACTGCGTATCATATAAAGGCTTGCTAGTCAATGACACTAGGTTTATTACGAAGGATGTTAAGAGAGTCACACAAAATAGTGGAGTTTCAATTGAATCAACAACCTTAGTTGCGGTGACGGTCGAAACTAGTGGGTTCTACGGTGTTTTAGAAGAAATTCTATTGTTGGACTACAATCATATGTTTCAAATTCCAATATTCAAATGTGATTGGGCTCACACCAATTTTGGTGTGAAGGTAGAAGATGGATTTACATTAGTCAATTTAAAGCAAGCATAAGAACCAACACAGAACGATCCATTCATTTTAGCAAAGCAAGCGCGACAAGTTTTCTATTCTCGAGAGTCAAATACATCTAACTGGTATGTGATGGTGAAACCACCACCTAGGGGTTTCCATGAATTAGAGGAATACAATGAAATGCATGACACAAATTGCCAACCAGTGGATACTTCAACTCTTGGTTTCCAAATGGATGACGAGAGCGAGAGTTACGTAAGAGAAGATGGGGAATATATCATAGTGGTTCCGACAAAGAAGAAGAACAAAAAGAAGAAGAAAAAGAAGTTCACAAGTTAGGTCACTAGTGTATTGTTTTTACTGTATTGTATTCTTATTTTAGTAATATTTGGTGTTATTTGCCTTCTCGGTAATCTACTTCAACTGCTACTCTCAAGTTTTTTGCTACAGCTGAGTGTGTAGTTCTGTATGAGTTGTTTATTAATAGTGCAAGATCTTTCTTTGTGAAGTATGCTTCTACTCAGAATGAGTATGGAGCAGTAGCTGCTATCACTCGCCACTTTTATGGATATTTGATGTATCCACTACTGCCGCACATGGGGTGTTTCTTATTGCTATCGTATTGCGGTGCGTCTTTGTGTGACTGCGTGTATTGGCTTGTGTATTTCTCACTTATCAAACTCTATGTTCTACTGTTGGTAATTCAGGGCTTCTTTTGTTAACATCATTTGTGTGTGAATATCGATTTGGAGATGGTAATGTTTTTCAGAAAAGTGCAGAGTGCAGACCACTGTTCTCATATGTACAGGTTTGTAGGTTGTAAGAATGCAGCTTGCATACTCTAGTTGTATTTTCTTTACTAATACTAGTATTGTTCTTGCAAAAAGACAGTTAACAACTCCATTTGTGTGCTTAATTATAAAATGCTAGCTCTGTTACTTTTATAACACCCTTTTTAACTCCGCCAATGTAAATGATATATCATTTCATTATCACGGTCTCAAGCCCGGATGAAGGAGGAGAGAAAATGGGACATTTCAGTTGTTATGGTTGCTATATTGGCCCACTTAAATTTCGCCTTGGTCTCAACTTGTGCATAATTTCTCTACATATGCTTATATTCGTGTATATATATGCTCCCTCCCTTCTAACTTATAATCTGATGGTATACTTTTGCCATAATTCCCCAAACTTATTCATTTAGTTCATTGCAGGCATTGCATGCTTTGCTTAAAGTGGGTGGTCTTATAGAATGTATGTGATTGTTTACGAGAGAAGAATGTATGTGATTACAAAGAATGCTTCGCTATTTTCGCTCGATCACCGAGCATTATTTTTGAGCATTACATTTTGTTTTACAACACTTATGAAGGGTTTTCATAAAGTTAGTGTATTAAAGAACCACCAACTTAACAACATGTGATAATGTAGGTATGGTTAGTGGTGTAGACCAACATACGGGAGGCTCGGGATCGAATCCCTAAACATAATTTTTTCCAACATTCTATATTTTAACTTCAACAACACTTATAAGTGTTGTTATACGTTTATTAAAAAAAAAAAAAAAAAAAAACCAAAACTTGTGAAGCTGTAAGGATGGTTGATGAGCTAGACATCCATGCATTAGGTTCATGTTCGAATCTCCCCTCTAACGTATTTTCATTATCATATTTTTGTGTTTTTCAACAACACTTGTGAGAATTGTGATAGGCTAAGTCACTACACTTATGAAACAAAGTTGTTATACCTAAATGTCGTCACAACAGTTTTGCTAAAGGAGTTGTCGTTTGTTTTCTTAGCGCAACCCCTTGTTCGTAAGGGTTGGTAGTGATGATATACGACAACTCTTCCTTTGAAAACAGTTGTAAAACATAGGACTTTCTACGATGTTTAGCGAAGTGTTGTAAATCTACAGTTGTAGATGTATATTTTTCCCGTAGTGCAAGGAGTCAGTGTATGCTCAAGGCGCCGGGGTACACGGTTGAGCCAAGAGTGCCTGGGGCATTTGAAGTGTCTCGGCCATTCTTGGCAAGTCTTGGTATATCTTTGCACTCGGCTACCAAGAAAACTCCACTTAGGGTGCAGTCTCGTAACCATAAACCATATAGGTATAAGGGATAAGAGGATGCAAAAACAACTGGTTGTTGTTAAGACCGGATGGGAGGATCTAGTCTTGTATGGCCGATGTACGCCTCCTTGAAGGGGCAACCAGGGAGAAGATAAGGGCGACACCCTCCATTAGGGACCTGATAAGTGTCAAAAGACGCAAATGTCACGAGGCTTTGTTTTCGCAAGAAAATTTAGACTTGTCATATTTGTGCGATGATCCTGTAGAGGCAACAATACTAACGCAAGGATAAGAGGAGATCAATGGGTTTTTGCATCAAAATGTAAAGACGTCCTGCGATTTCGTTGCAAAGACGACAATGTCATGGGATTTTATATTCGCAAGAGTACTTAAACCTGTCATATTGTCGCAAATAACATATCCTGCAGAGGCAAAAATACTTAAGAAATGATAAGACAAGGTCAATGGGTCATTACATGAAAATGCAAAGACGTCCTGCGATCTTGTCGCAACGAGGGGTGGCGAGATAAGACCTTTAATTAGGAAGGCAAAATAAGACCACACAATCAATGATAAGACGAGATCAATAGATTTCTTCATTTGAAGATATCCTGCGATCTTGTCGCAATGATAAATTTCAACATAAATAAAGGTAAGTGAACATGCTTAAGTAGATTAGAATTGCAAATCTAAAATGAGATAGAAAGAGAAAATAAGGGATTATTCATCAAGGGATTTAGTCTTTCCAATCAAAAAGAGTACTTCAATGAGTAAATTGAAAAACATCTTATGCAAAAAGTCATACGAAAAAGAGAGTGGAAGATGTAAAATTACAAAATGGTTTAATTCTCGTACATCAGGCGTTCCTCGACAACGAGGAGATAATAAATGTTCTTCAACAATTTTATCAGCCTTCACCTTCGCCAGTTGGAGGATCTTCATCGTGAATTTTTTCATTTGGATTCTTATCGACAATTTCATTATTCGCGAGATCTTTCTGACTTTCATAATCGTAATCACTATCGGGAGAATTAGGAACTTCATCATCTTCAACTTCCAAAGGTTCAATAGAGACAGGTCAAGGGATTTAGAAAGTAAGATCTCATTCACAAAAACTTGGCTTTGGGATGAAATTGTGAAGAAGTGCCTTGTTGATTCCTACTTTGGATATCTTTAGGATGGCTAAGATAATTAAGCTTTCTTGTGGCACGATCACGAGAATGGGCAAGAGTAGAGACAAGTGTTACATTTTCCTTGCGAATCTTGGCATGGACGGATTCCAAAGTAGACAGAGAGGTGCGAAGATCTTTCTCATTCGTGAGAAATAAAGAAGAACAACGAGTTATAAATAAAAATTAATGTAAGAAATTAGAAAAGGAAAACGACGGATGAGGCAGTCAAATTTTATGACTACCTTCCTTTGCGAGATAAGATGTTGGGTCAGGGCCAAGCAACTATTCTCCAAGTGATCCATGGCATTATCAAAACCATCACCAACAAGACCTTTTAACCGAGAACGCAAGCTTTTTTCATTAGAAATTAGTAAATTATTTTCCTTCAGGGAGGAATGAGATTATTTTAACTTGGTATATTCATCCTTGAGCTGGTTTGTTTTCACACTTAGAGTTATTCTACCCTGAATAAGCTTATCTCTTTCGGTAGTGGTTTCTTTGAGTTTATTTTTCAATGAGCGAGATAGATTGTTCTTGCTCATTCAAGGCTTTTCGACAAACATCAAGTTGTTGCGAGGATATCGCCACCTTGTCCAACAAAGCTCGCTTCTCTTGAGACAAAGTTCCATTCTCATCTGATAAGGTTTCCAACTCCAAATTAGATTTAGTCAAAGAATATGAGATATGCGACAATTCGTTACTTAATAATTCTTGCTTCGGACTAAGTAGGCGTTTTCTTGGGTTAGATTATTTATCACGGGTCAATGAGAATATGTATGGAGGTTATCTAATCGGTTATATTGGTCCATCCAAGCATCTCTTTCCGTTCGAGTTTCTTCCACGATAGATTCCACTTGATATATCTCCATTTTACGTTTCGATTCAAAGCTTGAAAGGCGAACAAATTCTTAAAAAATAAAAAAAAAAAAAAAAAATGGGGAGGAAATGATACCTTTTAGTTCTTCATTCTTCTGCGAAGATTATCGCGATCCAATAAGTATTATGAAGGCTATTCTTCAAGGTCTTAATTTCTTGTTCCAAGGATGCTCGCGACATGGTATCGGAACCAAAATACTTACTCAAGGATTCATAAACACTAGATCCGATAGGATCGGTGGAAATTTTCTTAACATCATTCATGGTATCTGATAAAACTTTAAAAGCTACATCTATCCCTTCCAAGTTTTCTTTAGTAAGAGAGATAGATCCAGAGGAAGAGGAAATGATGGAAGAAGAGGGAAAAGTTGAATCATCTTTAGTCATAAGAATCTCAGTTAAATGAACCTGATTAACAAGCAGGGGCGAAGTAGAGGTATTAAGGGTAAAAGTGGAAAGAGGTTCATTTTGAAGAATTTCATTAACGAAAAATTCAGGGATTGATTCGTCATGCAAGATCTTCGCATGAGAAGGTGAGTCATCATGAGAGGAAAGAGTTGGTTTATCTTGCGAAGAAATCGCTAGAGAAGATGAATTATCCTGCGAAGGTATCGTAGGAGAAGCAGCAAGCTTAAACCCAGGAAAAGAAATAGCAGAAGTAACAGGGTTTAGAAGGGCGAGGCTTCTTGGGGATTTATCAGCATCCTGCGAATTACAAGCTAAATAAGAAACAGAGGCAACAATATTGTTATTAAAAGAGTAAATGTTTCTTATTTAGCTTGTAATTCGCAGGCTTTCTTTAGAGGCAAAAGATTTGGTTGTTTGGTTGCGAACCCATGGAAGCACTAGGATTTGTAATGTGTGAATTTGGTGCTAGATTTATCCTTCTTTGAAACAAAAATGGCAAGAAAAATTTTTAAAAGAAGAATAGTATCCAAATAAAAGACTTCAATAAGAGAAATCAATCATGAAATAATCAAAATTAGCAAAACCAATGAGACTTTGATGCCATAGAAATTGAGGCTTGAAGAGTTGTAGAGAAAGACGATGAAGGAAAACGGCAGAGAAAAGTTGCAGACAATAAAGAAGATGAAGTAAAAGAAAAGAAAATTTTTCATAGGGAATTCTCCTTTAAATAGATGGGAAAAGAGTAACTTAGGATAACATTAAATGTCTTAGGTAAAAAGTGAAATTTTAGATACGTGTAAACAGTCATTCCTAAATTCACGGAATCTTGTCGGTAAAAGAATGGATAGAAAACAAATGGTGCGACATTTCAAAATGTTAGTTCTCATGACATTCTCTTCTTCGCAGAGAAGACATGAGAAGAGGCAAGATGTAGGATCAGAATATCGCAACCTCAATACTTCGCGAGAGTAATAAACGACAGCACCACGAAGGAGTCACGGGGAAGTAAAATAAATGACGCAATGGATGACGACAATCAGAACACGAGGAAAATGTGAAAATCTGGCGAAGGTTAAGAGTTTCGCGAGGACGAACACTTATACACTTGCGACACTTCGCGAGATGTTCCCTAAAATAAAGGACAGCTTAGCTGTCATCCATTGTGTACTACCCTATATAAAGGGATGAGTAAGTCTGTTGTAAGGAGGATTCTTTTTGAATTGTTAAGCAAGTCATTAGGAGAGAGAAAATCAAGAGTGATTGTAATTTCTTAGGCTCTGTTCTATTTTCCTCTGTAAACATTTCAAGAAAATAATCAATAAAATCTATTGTTATTCATCTTCAAATGGATTAATTGAGTAAATTCTAGTGAGGGGTGTAGTGTGGGATTTCCTGCAACTACAAAGTGAAGATGTGAAATCAGACGATGATGTACACCAATGGAGTACAATGGAGTTTTTAGTATGATGATAAAAGTTTGAGAATACATTAAAAATAATTAAAAAAAAACTACCGCCCACAAGTCACGCCTACAACTAATTGACCGTAGATTAATGTAATTTTTCTAAAGAAAAATTTATGTTGTACATAATGGAAGGGTACTTTAGGCAAAAAGAAAATATGAAAATCTAAATTCAATCTATAAATTACTATTCTTAACTAAAAAGTTTATATTTTGGACTACATATATAAATCAAACTTGGTTTTTTCAGATATTTCCACTATAATATTATTAGAAATATTTAGTTAAAAAAAAAAACTTAATGTCCACTGCACCTCATGTTTTCCAGTAGCCATTGGCACCGACAATGATTGATTTTTCAGCTATCATCACCACCTTTTCTTCGTTCATGGTGGATGTATATTCTTCACTATAAATATTAACTAACATATTGATATTAACATACATAAAAGTCAGAATATAATTTCAAGCATGATCGAGAGAAAATTACTTACTCAATTAGAAAATTTCAGCAAAAAAATACCCACACCCGGTGGCTTTGTGCTCCATCAACGGAAGACTGATTGTGTTGTTCCAATACCAGATGTAACATGTGGACCCTCCTATGAAAAAGAAACAAAAATGAGGCAACAAAAAAGTTATTGCTCTGTTTTGTTTTCATATACAATAATTAAAAATAATATTATAAAATCTTTGGTTTGGTTTTATAAATGATAGTTGCATGTTAATTCTGTTGTTAAATATATTACGTACTCCCTCCATCCTAAATTAAGAGTCCGCTTTGACTAAGTCAAGATATTAAGGAAATCCTATAAATTGTCATGACTAGCCCTTGACTAGCCTATTTAATGTTATATTATTACCAAAACTAAATTATTAATGTTAAAATAAGTAGAAGTTTATTAGGAATTTTATAACTATTCATAAATGTTTTTATTTAAAAAGGAATGACAATTAATACAAAAATATTGAGTAAGTTTTTTTCCTTATATATGGTGATATTATTTAAGATTTGGATATTAAAAATGATTTTATGATTATAAAAAATAAAGGGTATATTTGATAGTTTAAGGGAAAAGTATGTCTATAAACAAGAGTGGATGAGATAAAAATGGGCATACCAAAGTAGAAATTAGGACAGATAAAAAGGACAAGAGGGAGTAAATTTTTAGAGAAAATAATTAGAAAATAGATTAGTTATAAAAAAAAAAACTATTGTATAAAATTCATGATAAGAAAAAGCATTAGATAAACTAGTTCATATTTAATGTCAAGCTACTTTGTAATCTACTTGTTATACACTACAAACACAAATTGATTTCCAATAAAAAAAATAGAAAATAAAATAGAAAATAAAACACTACATCCCCATGGCAGACTTATTATAAACGGTATATTAATATAAAGTAAATGCACATTCAAAACAAGAGAACGGAAAATATTCGGAAAAAATAGGATAAAGTAACAAAAGTAACAAATCTTCCTAAAAATTTGGGAATATATCCAGCGTGGGCTTTCAGGATTCCAACGGAAATGACGCACTTGGATTTTGGTGGACTTATTCAGAATGGAGTAAAGCAATATGCACTTTATAATCGACAATCATAATACCTAAACAATGGATAGTTGTTTCTTACTAGTTCTTCTCTTCTTGGCGTGTTCAATTCCTTACAAACTCTGAAACTATTAGAAACAAAATACAATACAAATTTTGGTTATGGGCGAGGTTGATATTATAAAGCAGAGTACGGGCTTTATGTCAAACAATAAGAAGAAAATAAGATTGTAATAATAGTATTAATCGGAGTTACAAACGGAGGGTGATTTCTTTCAAATCCATTATAATGGCATCAACTTCGGAAAAAACTGCGTGTAACAAAAATTGTTGCAGTGGTTCTTCATCATCTTTGGAATCATAAATGTGTTTTGAAGTTGTTTCAACTGAGGATGTACAAGATTGGACTATTAATGACAACAACGATGATCACCAAAAACAACGGAAGAAGAAGATTGTTACATCACCTAATTTGGTGATCCTTCATGGTCGTCTTCACAATAGTCGAAGACTTACCAATGCTTGCTGAAATCTTCTCCGGCATCAAGATAATATTTTGAGGATTCAAAAAAGTGAGGGTCATTCGCATTAGGATAGAGTCTAATGTTGACCAAATCTCGCCTAAAAGAAGAGAAAGGTCCCCTTTCCTCGTCCAAATCATAGGTGCGGTCCACTTTGTTAACCATGTATGGTTTATCCAAGAAAGTGGTGGTGGCGGTTATGAGGAAAGCTTCTTTTGAAACATGTATCCCATCTTGTTTGATTGTAATATTTCATGTTTTTTTCTGTGAAGTAAATTTGAAATACTTCGTGACTATCTTCCCACCTTTAACGCGACTCATAGAGGCCCCAACCAAACCTCTAACCGTACTCGTCTCTCCAGACACAAAATAAACTGCTTGTTTAAAGAGATCAAGTAGCTCATCCTCATTTTCAGTGTCGATAGTTTCTAGCCTTGGTTCTATAAATTCTCTCGCAAGATCACTGCCACAACCAAAACATTCCAAGTTATCCTCATACGACACCTCGGTTCTTATTTGATACAATTTTTTTGTATTTTTCTCACCTAGCTCATATTATTGGGATGTTGTTTTGTTGTAACTTCCGAGTCGACTATTATACAATACATCTAATTCTATCATATTATTATTATATGCAATTATTTGTCGGGTAACTCATAACAACAATCAAACCATCTAATTATTTTAAAACTCTTGAAATTTTCTTGTCATTGCGCCAAAAATATGTTGCCTTTTTTTCCTCCCAAAGAGAGATTTTCCCATAAATAATAAAAATATAAGCATGAGACAAGTTATCTCGAAATTTAGCATGCCATTATTTAACGATCAAAACAAGGACAAAAACTCTACCCAAAACCGAAAAATATACCTTTGGAAGAAGGAAAAGAATGGATAGAAATAAAATTGATTGCATGTTAAATTAAAATAGTGAGGTTGTGAACATAAACTATCGATTTCTTTGAAACATTAAAAGATCACTTTTCTCTATATTTACTCCTTCCAGTAACTAGGAATGATCAGAACTCTTTGATTAATTTCACCTATAATTTCTGAATAAGATAATTAAACAATCAAAAGAACCATCTCATTCTGAGATTTTCGAAGTGGTAAAACACATGAACCCCAATTAGTCGCTGGGATTTGATAGGTTTCCTATGAAATTTTAAAACATAATAAAGAGTTAGTGGGACCCCAAACTGTAAAACTAATTCAAGAAGTGTTTGAATCAAAAAATTTAAATCATGAGCTAAATGAAACTTTCTTGTTTCTGATCGAGAATTTTCTTGGTTTAGATCTTTCATTGTTTTTCATGCAAAAAAAAAAAAAAATTCTTCTTGGGTATGACAATGTTTTTTGCACAGATTGTTTATTGTTCATAAGCAAGCTACTAGGAGGTAGGTGATGATAAACATTTGTTCTGGCAAATGGATTCCACATAATGAGAATACTTTAGATTCAATATGCAACACTAGGTACGTTTCCTTAACACTTTTGTCTGAGTTAGTAGACTAGGACAATAAGACGTGGAATTCATATAAAAATAGAAATGACTTTCCGCTTTCTTTGGAAAAAAATTATAAACATTAGAAACTTCACATCTCAACATTATCTTTTGAAGGCACGTAAACTCAGATGTTGGTTAACTACAAATGGAGATTTTTGTGTTAATTATTTATATGAACAATTGCATAATATGTCCGACATTAATCATGTTGTTTCTTATAATGGTAATTAAGTTTTGAAAAACCTTTTGGCAATTTAATGTATCTCAATGAACCAAAGTTTTCCTTTGGTAATGTACTAATCGCGTTTCACATGTTAGGAACAAGATAAGACAATTTATAGATGACATAAGTCAACATTGTGTGCTTTGTAATACTTTTATAAAATTTATTAATCATCTATTATTTTATTGGCATTATGGAAAGTCAGTTTGGGTGTTACAGCCTCATTGGTAATTTTGAAATTAGATTTGAAGTCAAATTCACCATTTAAGGAGTATTATTCTAATTAGATTACTGGTTTAGGTAGTGCAAATGATATTGAGGTTGTAGCTACAAGGTGTTGGTTAATTTGGAAGGAAAGATGCTTGAGAATCTTCAAAAACAAAACCAACACTAGTCAACAAACTTCAATAGCAGTTCGAAGGCACCTTAATTATTAAACTTTATCTTGAATGTGTGACTTTTTTAGAAGAAAATTCTAGGATGTATGAAAGCTTGTACTGGGAAGCACTGTTACCATTTCAAATCAACTAAACTTTTATTTTTCTTGGGTTTCTACTATTACTGAGGCTATGTATGTTCTATTCCAGAACAAATGCAGGTTCAATTTTCAAAGAGAAAACTGGAACACTCAGAGCTACCGGCCATTAAAAAGCAGAAGCATTGACCTTGCTTGAAGCTGCAAGGTGGGACAATGACATAAGCGTTCACAATTCTTGGGTAGAAAGAGATTGCTAAAGACTTATTCATTATAGCTAACACAACCTCCAAGTTTAGTTCAATGGAGAAATCAAGTAACTTTTCTAGAAGCACTAAAATTTTCAAACACTTCTGATCTTTTATTGGGATTTATCTTTATTGGTAGAAAAGAAAATAGGTAGCAGATTTTTTAGCTAAAAAGGAAAGGAAACAAGCACTGCCTCATAGATGATGAAGTTCAAGTTTTATCTTTCAATTTCACTCCCTACATTTAGATAAACAAATTATGTTAGTTATAACTAACATCTCTAAATCTTTTTATTTTTCCTGATAACAAGGACATTATTTTGTCAGAATATTCACATGTTCTTGACTGCGTTTCTGGAATAATGGCACCAACAAGCCAAACAACCCTTATACTTCTTTGAGTTTCTAATTTACAAGAAACAAAAGAAAACGAAAATTTTAGGTCGACCATGGGTCAGCCACGTTGGTTTATAATCGTGAAATAAAACTATGGGACCCATGAGGCCAGGCAAATAATGCACCCATGCTAATCATGTTAGGCGGGACAGTGGGTCCCATAGTTTTATCCCACTCAGTACAAACCATTTTGGCTGACCCAGTGAACCTAGAATCACCCAAAAGAAAAAACATATCCATGTCTCAAACACTAAAAATTTCCCCATTATTGAGTTGCGGATCATAATAAGAATCAATGTTCTGATTTAGCAAATCAATTGAACATTAGAGTTATCAAGTGAATCAATTTTTTAAGATACCTGCACACGATCTTTTTACATCTATATCAAAAGCTTCAAAGCAAGTTGTAATTGTTGGTCCTTCTTATTTATCTGTGACTCTGTCTAAGATATAAAAAGAAAAATTATAGTAGTTAAAGACTCAGAATGTATGAACATGCATCCGATATAGGGGTTATCATTGAAACTTGATTGATTAAGAGATACCAATCAAAAACATGGTTGCAGCCAAAATGCTTGACGAGCAGGTTCTTATCTACAACCTATCTTTTCTTTAATATTCTTACATTTTGTGTTATGGACTTCATCTTTTGAATTGCTTTTAGAGTTCATATTAATTACTTGTCTTCTTTTGTGTTTTCTTGTATCTTAGTTTTCTTGTCTATACTAGTACTTTTTTTCTACTTCGATATTACCTGATTGATTGGATTTCAAAATTATAATGAAGTTATTGGCTTGGAATGTTCAGGGGATTGGAAATCCCTTAATCATTAACCACCTAAAAAGTGAAATAGGATCTCACTCCCCAGATTTTATTTTATTATCAGAAACAAAAATTAAATTTCAAAAATTGAAATTCTATATCTTAATGTAGTTTGTTTATCCCAATTACTGGATTCAGAGATTTGTAGGATTATCTAGTGGAATGTGTATGCTTTGGAAAGATGGTTTTCAAATATAACTTATACAAGAAGGAAAAAAATTATTTTTCCTTCTTAGTCCTAACTGATCTCCTTCTTGGTCCTTCAACTGGTCCATAGTTTTTTTTACAAACACTACACCAAAACAGCCGATTTGGGACGAATATAAACGTTGCAATGAATTTAAACAACGCATATATCCGTTGGGAATATGGCGTAGCAAATTTTTGTGCAACGCCAGAATCCGTTGCACAAATTAATTTGTGCAACGTATATAAACGTTGGTCAACAAGTTTAGCAACGTTTTAATTTGCAATTTGAGCAACGGATTCTTGAATTTGTGCAACGGATTTTAAATTTGTGCAACGGTTACATTAATTTAGGCAACGTATTACACTAATTTGCGCAACTTTTATATACGTTGCAAAACTATTTACAGGTGAAAAAATAAATAAATGTTGATTATCGTTCCGGCAGATTTCTGCACCTGTATATATTCTGTAAGATTTACACAAGTTTTTTGCCACCTAACCTACTGAAACATATCCAAGTACGCTATCTCTATTGAGTAACATTTCACTTGCATCCACAATTTCATCAACCTGGGAGTCAAAATCGTCATGGTTTGGAGGCTTTGCGCTATCAACAATGCCTTTGCAATTGCTCTTTTCCTGAATTTCTTCAAACTGCAATAGTAATAGGAATGTGCAGGGAACTTACTCTCCTGTATTACAAGATACCAAGTTAGTATAAATACTTCCTGATGTGAACCAATTCGAAGGAACCAAGTAATCCCACTTTGAAAGAATCATCATTTGTAAGGGGACAAGACTAATTGTGACCCCCCATGAGTAATATTGAAGCAGGGGGTGGTAACGGGAACCACAACAAGAAGGTGATTTAATATCTAAAGAAGAACACAATTTGGTAAAATTCAACTCAAGAGACAAAATACGACAAGTTCTGCATTCATTAGGTGATATATTCCTCTAGCTTCTTGTATTATCAGGGGAGATATTCGCAATAACAGAGATGTGGTGCAGATATCTAAGCCTCTACAAGAAGTGGTAAAAAATAAAAACAATAGCTCTGGAGATTTGCATTAAGTAGATATCAAACAATAATACAAGGGTATGGGATTTAAGATAATAAAGGTAGAGGAAATGAGCTGAGGTCTCTGTGTTGCAGGGTAAAGGTATTACTTGAAAATTCATTCCCCGTTGCTCGTGGCAACAAATGGAGTATGAGACTAACTTTAATTAGCCAACTATAATTATTATATTATAAGAAATGGATAAAGACAAACAAAGAAGAGAAGTATTTAATTAGCCAACTAAGTACCTCCTAAAATCCACCTACTTTATAAAATATAGAAAGAAATATAAAATCAGACTCATCAATGTAATTTTCTTACAAAAATACAGTAATTTTCATAAAACCTTTGAAGCTACATTTTCATATCCTATTATTGCGCCAAATCGTATAACACGAGCTATATCCAAACTGACTAAGAGGTTACTACACATCAATATTCCATCTCCATCTAATTTGTAGTCATTGTTCAGAAAAGTGCTTACTTAAGTTTACTTGTCTGCAGTGAACAAGGTAATATCTTGAGTTTTGCTTCGTATCCTAGTTAAAGACATACATAGTTTTACATGACAATGACACCAATGCAAAATCCTAAAAGAAATCATTACAATAAATAATCAAGTTGATGTGCTTATGCTGAATTGAAAACATAACCACAGAGATATTAAAGAAACAGTGCAGGTTAAAGGTAATGATACTAAACAATAGGTGGAATGCCAAATTAATCATTTATCCATACAAGGAAAAGAGAAAACCTTGAGAGTTGTTAGAACAATCTTCACGTTTTTTGTTTGAAAACGAAGGTTTGGTGAGAGAGAAACCTCTTGATTTGGGTAATAAGAGGAGAGTTATTAACTTTATCTGGTCCAGCTTGGCACTTGTTTTGAAACCAATCTTGTACCTGGAATAGGTAAACCACAAGAATAAGATTGATGAAGATACATACAAGCTGTAACAAGTACAACAAGTAAAAGAGTTCATTTTGAATAGTTCATAATGTGGTAAAAGTGAGAGATAGAGAACCTGCTCCCAATGTATAGCAGGTCTTTCATGACAATAAGTTGAATTACATAGTGTAAACTGAATTTTAATAACAAATCAGATATGACAAAATAAACTAATTATATTTGCATCTATCTCAGAACTCAGGCCTTAACTCAGAAATAGACAAGTTCAACTTCCAATCTAGAGACACGTTACTAGTTCACATCATTGCTGAAACACGCATCTGCAACATGTGCGCGTGATTCTTAAGTTTAACCCAACGAAAAGAAACACCATTAGTACATATTATTATTTGGGGACATGCATAGCAGTTCAGAAAGAAACATGTTCAGTTCCAGGATAGCAATTCTTATAAAATAAAAGACTTTTTTTTTTAAGGAGAAAAGAAAGACTTGAAAGGCAATCGAAACCCAATTGTACCTCGTTATAATGTTGGCATTTTCCTTTCAGGAAATGCATATAAATCAAGCTTCTAACCCAATTTTCCTTTCCATTTCCATCTCCCAGAGCTATGTCTAACTGTGCATAAAAATTGCAGAAAAAATTACCAGAAACACCGATAAGTTCTTTGTTCAAACAATGTTTTAAACTAGTCAAGTTCTGAGCAACAGGGTGAGAGTGACAATGAACATCCATATATTTGAACTTGGAGAAAACTTATATTGAACCAGCCATACATGATATCTTATAAGAACACATGCTTTACAAATACACAGTTGAACCTAACATGAAACAAGTCACTGGTCAGTCTACATTTCTTTCCACATCAAAACACAACCACACAGAACTAAAAGTATGATAATACAAAATTTAGATTCAATAGCCTGGATTTACCATAACTCCTGAAGTTAGATAGCACCTTCAACTCAATCATCATCCTCATCTTCTACAGTGGTCAAAACTGGAAAAAAAAAAGGAAAAAAAAGGAAAAAAAAAGGAAAAAAAAGGATGAACCCAATACAAACCCTATGAATTATAGATCTTAGCTCAGATTCTACGAAGAGAAACCAAACCAGCACCCACACGAAAAATTAAGAAACCTATAAATCTTAAGCCTAAATGATTCTGTCTACTTATAAATTCCTGAATAAAAACTGAACAAAAATAAACCCTATGAAATCAATTCAATACAGTAGCGAAAATCAAGACTCAAATTCATGAAAATCGAGAAAATAGTTTGTTAAGGTTTCTGATGGAGAAATTACATACTTACATAGGGTCTGAAACGAAATTGGGATTATCAATTGATTTATGAAAGATGGGTTTTGATTCTTCAGATTAGGGTTTAGGAGAAACGGGTTTTGGTTTCAAAATTTTGGATTTGATTTCGCAGATCTTAGTTTTGGTTAGAAGGGAAGAAGAAAAAAAAGAGAGGAGGAGAACTCGAGGAAAGAGGAGGAGAACCCGAGGAAAAGAGATAGGAAAGCAGAAAATAGAAAAGAAATGGTGAATAATAAGTTTTATAGACTTTTAAGCCCTCAACCATTTAAATAAATTACAAACGTGTCCTTTTATCTTTTTTTCATTTCGTTGATCAGTGTTTAGTGCAACGTAATATATTTATATGCAACGGATTAAGGTCCCCAACGCGTATATACGTTGCACACCCCAAAAACTACATGTCGCAAAATCCTGGATTTGGTGTAGTGAAATCAATATTTGAACCCATCTGTCAACTTCACTTATCAAACTCTGATACCTAGAGTAGATTTTCTTTCTTTCCCTAGTGTGTATCGACCGATTAGATTATTTAATTCTACGTGTAAAATAATTTCTAAGTTAATGTGTTAAAGCATTGCTCGGTTGAACCCACCAAGCGTTGGTATGTAAAGTTTGGTTGTCATATTTTAGTGAATCAAAACTCAATTAAGATTCGCTTGATTATGTACTAGAGACAATTTTCGTATAGGTTAGGCTAGAAAGATTAGGATAATAAGACATACAAGTATTACTCTAAGACTTGAAGAATGTGAAGAAGTAACAAGCTACATCGACGACATCATCCTTCCTCTTGAGATTAGTAATATTTTGACTTGAACTGTTTCATTCCCAACGTATCTTTCAAGTCGTGCTATATTGAAAACATAACTGCAAGTTTTGAATGAATATACTCTAGTAGACATAGTGTTAAGGAATTACAATACAAAGTATAATAATTATCTTTTGAACTTCGTATATAAGATATCGACATAATCGTATGAATGCTATTGTGATTATGTGTATGGGTATGGGTGAAGATTTCCTCCTAGGAAACAATGTTCACATTCGTTTAAAGGAAGTACATTCATGAACTTGTTTTATGAATCGAAAGGGAAATCGTTAGGCTTATTGGTATTGTTATTCATTGCATATCTTTGGATTACCAATATGTATAAGTTAGTAGAACCGATCATAACTTGTTATGTATCTTGGTAAAACTAGTCACAATGTCTGACTTATGTACTGGTATGACTTTTATTAGTGTAAGAGATCTTAAGTAATCACCTAAGATGGTATGATCGATATTTTTAATTGGTGTGACCGATCCTAGTAATTGGTATGACCGATCACAAAAGAATGTGTAATCGATCCTTGTAATTGGTGTAACCGGTCCTGGTAATTGGTGTAACCGATCCGGGTAACTGGTGTGACCGGTCACAAGTAATACCATAAGAATATGGTAACCGATCCTAGTAATTGATGTAACCAATTTGGTAACTGATGTAACCAGTCCCAGTAACCATGTTAAGGTAGAACCCATCCTTGTGTTTGGTAGAACCGTAAAACCATGATTAGTGTGTTGATTTGATCAATCACATAGTTCTTGGAAATCAGATGAACCAGTTCTAAACTTGTTTGGAAGTGTGGTATAATCGGTTCCAAGATTGTAAATATGAAAAGGATTTACAAAGAAATAAGATGTCGACATACTTTGAACATGTTTAAGTAACTCTTATCTTTTATTGTTCAAAGATATTCCTTAATAACTCAAGGAGATCACAGATTGAAATAAGTTGAGAATCTTTTAATTAAGGTTGTTAATTTTATATGCTTTTAATTACCAGCAATTAAAATGCATATCTCTGGAAAATAAAAATTGGTAATGTGCATTTACTAATTGGAGATTTTCTAGTAGGATTTCGGTTTATATTGGACAAAGCATTTCTAGGAATTATGAAAACCGAATTTGGAAATATATTGCATATCTTGAGAATATTTTCGGTTTTGGAAATTCCTTGGTGTCCAAACTTCCTTGGTCTATAAATACCCAAGTTTACATTTCGATCAAACTATCCTAAGAGCCAGCAAAACTACCTTGATGTGTTGTTACTAGTGGAGCTGTTTATTCGGAGAGGAAAGTACCCTAATTAGGCGAAATCTCTTACGACCGCTCGTTTAAAGACTTCTGTGGGATCAAGAAGCTCTACGAGTACCGTTGGTGGGAAACTAGATAATTGCAGTTTATTTTAGTTTTCGATTGATTTGATTGACTAACGGTTGTTGAAATTTGATTGCACCTAGTTTGTTTATTCTTGAGAATCTTCTCCTCTGATATAAGATTCACTCAAACTAGATCGAAGTGTCGACGGTATCTTTAGAACTGTTTGTAGATCTAAAGACGTCTTGTGATAATCCATTGTTATGATCGCGTTCATGCGTGATTGATCACACGAGATTCAAGTTGTCACAAAAAGGTGTTTATTGAAGATTTAAGAAGATTTGAAGACTAAGAATATTTCTGATTTGGGTTCATAATCTTTGGTGTGCACAATACTTGATCGGCTGGGGTCCAAATATAATCAGTTTATCTTTGATAAATTTGATTGATTAGTTGCGTAGATCGGCATCATTATATAGTATCTTCATAGATCCTATTTTTGATTGCATAATCTAAACTTTGCTACTTTGGTAGTTGTTAGATAGATAGATCTAAACCCGACAAAGGAGCTTATTGGATTAAATATAAAAGCCTTTGTCTAACTCATATCATTGAGATCGAATAGAGTTGTTCTGTAAGCAGTTTGTTGTTCCTTTACTTGTTTGGAATACGAACCAAAGGAATTGTTCAGTCGTGCACTTATTGAATGTCGGAAGCGGGGATACTTTGAAGAAACTAGGTGAGCTATAGGTTTAGTTGATTGGACTCAACTATACGAAGTTAGTTTGATTTTGTATAGCGGCTTAATTCTCGAGAGTATTCAATTCTCGACTAGGTCCGGGGTTTTTCGCATTTGCGGTTCCTCGTTAACAAAATCTTGTTGTGTCATTTACTTTTGTTTTCATAATTATAATTGTTGTTATTATAATTTAAAGTAAATGACACAAACGTTAACTTTGTATTATTTGATAGTGATCCTATAGAGTTTGGTTAAGTCCGAAACTATTATCAAGTAATCACACCTTGATTGTTGTATTGTCTCGATCTCGTATCCATAGACGATCACACAAAGTGGGGTCGAAAGCTAATAGCATAGGACCGGGATAAAGGGAGAAATTGTCTCATGCAGTGTCAAACAACCAACATCGGATACAAGAATATCAGGAGTCACATTTACCAAGATCGGGTCAACATCTCGGACGGAACATAGCTCATCACCCGAGAAGAACATCAAGGAAGATATATTATGACTCACAATCGTAATTTGGATATATCGGATGAGAGCCTTGTAAAGAGTTTAGGACCAAGTAATCCGGTGAGTGAGAGAACACTAAGAGCTTTGTGGAGAGAATAGGGAGTTTGCTAGTGAGAACCATCATTTGTAACCTTGAATCAACTAATAAGATCGTCGTTTCACCCCGTGGACACAGGTAATCATGCCGAACCACGTATATCTTGTGTTCATGTTCATCTCTTGCTAGTTACTTGTAGTAAGATTTTTCGCATCTACATTATCTATTCTAGAGGTCAGTCTCTTCTCCTATACAACCATTAAAGAACTATTGATTGAGGAATTTATAAGATTGATAGGAATTACAAAGAGTTCTTCGTCTCTGACTTTGTAGTTTTGCAAGATTGAAATCTAAACTTGGTTTAGATTGATCTTGTGAGATTTTTCTAGGGACATGATTCCTCCACCAAGAAACTTCATACGCCTGGGATGTGATAAACTTACCAAATCAAAAATCCAAGGTGGACTAGAGAATAATTAGGAAACCATAACAAAGCTCTATTGACTAGGAGAACTTGGATCATTTATGAATAACCATACTCTATCTGGTAAGCATGTGTAGGAAAAAAATGTCTAAGATGGAAAATATCTTGGAAGGGACCTGGAAATCCTAGCTTAGGCAAGCCCACAATAGAAAAACTTTATTGGGCCGACCGAGCGAAGCGAGGGAGGACCTTTATATGGCCACTTTTTTGTAAAATCTAAGTGATCAATTACCACAAAAAGATTGGAAATGGTTAGGTAGAAAAACCAAAAATGTCCTCTCCCTTTTAGTCCAATTACTAAAACTCCTTATGTATCATATTTTTTTTGAGGTATAATTGGCAACCAAACTTTAATATAACATATCTAAAAATCCGTGCCTTGGAATTTTACAAATTTTATCTCGTTGGAAAGGTTATAAAAACTCTACGCAACGAGTACAAACAACAATATTAAATTTAAAGTTTTTGCGAAAAAATTCGGAGGTATTTATCATTTTAGGCACAATTTTAGAAAATTAAATGTATATCCATTATGCAAACCACCACAAAGGATACATAATACTTTATGTAGCAAAATTTTGGTTTATGCATCAACAAAATTTCCGTTGCAATTAATAAAACTATGTACTCCATCCGTTTCAAGAAAAATGATACTTTCATTTTAGGCACAATTCTCGAAAATTGAATGCATAGCCATTATGCAAACCACCACAAAGGATGCATAAAACATCATGCAACCATATTTTGATTTATGGATCGATTAATTTTCCGTTTCAGAAAAAGTGATACTTTCATATCGTTTGGAAAAGTGATACTTTCTCCGTTCGAGAAAAAATGAAACTTTCGTTACATTTCGAAAAAGTATCACTTTTACGAAACTGGCGAAAGTATCACTTTTTCCAAACGGGAGAAAGTATCACTTTTTCTAAAGCTGGTGGGTGAAAGTATCACTTTTTCCAAACGGGAAAAAAGTAATCGTAGACAAACCCCATCTTCAGATTCTTCTTCGGTCGGCCTTTCCACCGTGGCAACGGTCGTACTAGTTTAGTATTACTTTTTCTAAAGCAGTACGATTATGGAATACTATATTGGGAATAGTACTGCAACTCTTATTACATCCAATTAGACTCCTATAGAACCATACTTATCCTATAAAGTTGTCCCTTGAGGCTGCAACTCGGATCATAAACATCCATCTCCCAATGATATATTGACCACTGGGTAAGATTGTTTGGCTACATACAAAATCTGAAAAATGCACCACAATGCATCTCTGGTTACAAAGTTTTAAACTAACAATTATACACATCGAATCTAACACTAACCCGAAAGTATATTTCGAAATATAACACCAAAAGAACCATAGCGCCTTTAGGGTCGTCTTATAGTTTTGGGGTGGTCTAGATGAACTCAATACATAGGGCTTTTTATAGGTTAATTGTGATTCGACAATGCTGCCGAAGGGCCACCCGAATTTTTTCAGCTTTTTTTCGTTATATTTTTGTATTATAATTATTATTCGACGTAAAATATGCAACAAAATTGGCTACTTACTTCAAGAATAAAAAGATTTATAACACTTATATGTGGCAAAATGCTTCTGCAACACTTATAAATATTACAAGATGACTAAAAAGAAAAGAAAAAGGAAGGATAAAAACAGAATTTGGGCCCCAATAATTTGGGGTCCTAGGCGGTCGACTAGTCGGCCTATTCTCTAAGACAACCAATAGACAACCAACCGTATGATTGTGCAAATTAACATAATGCAAATTTTCACACAAACCAATCGTATCTACTGAGAAGAAAATCAAGCAACAGACCGACTAGACCACTTTGCGCGACCAGATACGAAAATAAATCATACCCAACTAAAATTTGGGTGCATATTGTTCCCCGTTTTTCACACCAAATTGTGCTGTACGAAATTATAAATCCATGGATACCCCATAATTCATACTAATAAACAACTCATAGGAACTTTCGAACGATCGATACTTACAGAGTTCATTACCGCAATAGTAGTTGTTTTTGTTTGGTAATATATTCGGATGCTGATTTTTTTGTTAATATCATAATGAGCTTGGCTTATCTTAAATATACTGTACTTTTTAAGATTTAATTTTTTTATAGTATATATTTCTGTTTTATGTAAATAAATAGAATTTTAATCTTATTTAAATATGAAATAATTTTTTCCAATTTGGTTTTGGACCACCCTGTAAAAATTGGATTTTTCCAATAATTTTGGGATTTCCATTTAATTTTTTGTTTTCTTTCATTTCGATTAAGTATCTTATCTTGTTTATATAAGCTGTCACTCTTTTCAATTGACCAACTAGTCTTTGTTTGCTTGCTTCAATTAGCAGTTAAAACAACTTTCATGTTACATCAAGGATTGAAAGTTGACCTGTCCAAACCTACCACGTGTCAGTGACCCATTGAATATTAATGAATCTTTGACTGATGATCGTAGAGCCGTCTAGACTGTGCTTAGTTAGTATGTGTGGATCATATCAATCAACATTGTTGTTAAGATACAGTGGACAAGTCCAACAAGTAGAGTGATGTCTACAGACTACACGCATGCATGAGTAGAGTGTAGAGTTGCAGACAGGTTTAGCAGAAATATAGAATGGACATGCGATAGACTGAGACACTCTATACTTTGGATAGGATAAGCATTTCATTTTTCAATTGTAAATATAAGTCTAGGTAGTGGAGCTGTGGAGGAGGTGTTTTTGGCCGCAGCTGCATAGGATGCATAAAATGATTGTATGGTACTGTCATGTTGTGCGTCACTGGACGCGCTGGTTTGGATGTCCACTGATAATACTACGCATGAAACGATTATGGTCTGTTGGGCGCGAACTTTGATGCACCAAGAAAGATTGCAAGTACGTACGTAATAATACAGTTAAACAACAAAAGTAATAATTAATCAATCAGGAGGAAGAAGATCCAGCTAGGGATAGTAAAATTCTAAGATCTACTGGAAGTCAAACCAGGATTTTTGGGGAATTTGACCATTAATTATTGTGATTCTAGTAAAAAATAAAATATTTTAATCCGCACGAGAGGAGAATGAGAATGAAGAATTTTGGGTGAAGCAATTAAAGAACCCCCTGATTTTGTGGATCCTCATTTGCTGTATTAAATTGTGTTAGCATGTTCTAGTACCGTCGATCTTCCGTTAATAATACTTAATTGTTTTTAAGGGTTGGTTACTCCAATAAGACTTTAATTTTTATAGGTTGAAAGTTGATTTTTATATGGTTGAAAGTTGATGCTGGATCTGATCATTTTATCACTTAATTATTATTATAGGACCAGGATGTTCATGGAACAAAGGCAAGTCTCATCTCATGCCGTATAACTACTTGCCATATAAAATCAAAAGTTGTGTTTAAACATGTGAGTTGCATCTTGCATGTTCACAGCGTTAGGAGGTACAAACTTGAACAAATTGCAAATCATACTTCCTCCATTTCAGGGAAAAAGTAATATTTTCACCTTTTCATTTTCTTCTAGGAAGAAGGCCCAAACCTCCTTTAACCGATGCAACTGATATTTTGCATGGAGTACCCAATTATCATGCCGTTAAAATTATTTTTTGGTGTGTCATAAAACATGCTGGCAAGGCACACAATTCACCCAACACTCACAACTAGGAGTGAACTTTAAAGAAGCTAACGAAAAAGATATTTTAAAGTCTAAAGTTCAAGCACATTGTAGGAATAATGCAAAAGAAATCCATTCAAGAATTTCCTTTTGAACAACTAAAGAGAAATGGGCCGAAGAGGCAATAAATTTTGGTTCACTTGAGATAGAACATGTACAAAAAAAGTAATATGATTGACAAGTTTTATTTTCCTCATTGCAGAAGCCAATTTGTTATTTTTGGAATCTCATGTTGGTGTTGGATTTTCATATACCAATACAAGCGCAGATATCAAAAGCTTAGGGGATTCAGTCACTGGTAATTCATTCACTTAACTAGTAAAGTTCAATATATGTGAACTTCACTGAAGAAAGAAAATCCGTCTTTGATCTTGTTTGTAAGTTGCTAATAACTATAACCATATGAAACTTTCATTTTTATGTATATTTCAGCAAAGGATTCGTATACACACTACACCAAATTCCCGGATTCGTAACAGGAATTTGGCGTTATAAAAATTCCCGTTACAAATGGCGTTACAAAATATTTGTAACAAAAAGAGGCGAGGGCCGATTACTAATTTTTTTTTAAATTCGTAACGAGGAACCAGCCGTTACGAATTTTTATACGCGTGCGCGACACTGCGCTTGGTCACACCATCTCATAACACCTCGAAGTTTGTGCGTGTGCTATTCACACGCGTTCTATTGTGTTTCCACCCAAAATGAGTAACACTAGAGGATATTTCCTCCCATACGTAAGGGTTATCTCTACCAAAAATGAATCGAGATTTTTCATTTTCATTTTTTTCTCTCTTTTCCCTCTCTGCCTCTCTTCTCTTCTCTTTTCGTTCAATCGATTAGTCGAGTAACCATCACGAAACCTCTCTTCTTTTCTCCATCATCTTCAATAATCTTCAATCATAGATCTGTAAGTATTCATCATCATAGTATTTTCGATTTTAAGGTTCAATCTGTTTTCAATCGATCATTTGTAGGGTTTCATCTGTTTTTTTTCTAATACGATTTGTAATCTGTGAATTTGTTAATCTAATACGATTAGTTTCATCTGTGAATCGATTTTAGTCTTTCTTCTTCAATTATATCTAATCTGATTTGTTTTTTCTGATTTCTCTTTAGGGTTTGAAGTCTTGAAGAATTTTGAAGAATTTACGCAATGGGTATATTTCGTTTTTCTACTTAATCAGATTTGTTGTTAATGAAGTTATTTGAAGTCATTTGTTGTTACTCTTGGTTGTTTTTAAGGTATGTTAATGAGTAATTGGTTGTTTTTAGGATTTCGTTTACATGATGTATCTTTGATATAGGAATTATGAGCATGATAAAATAAATGTTAGATTTGGGCAATTGGCCATGAAAGCTATTAGAGAGTAGACAAGCCGGCCATGAAAATTATTAGAAGCGGGCAATTGGCCATGAAAATCATTAGAGCTTGGCAATTGGCCATGTAAATTATTAGAACTTGGCAATTGGCCATAGAAATTATTACGGTTTGGAAATTTGCCATCAAAATTAGAAGAGTTTGGCAATTGGCCATAAAAATTAGAAGAGTTTGGCAATTGGCCATTAAAAGAAGCTGAATTTGGCAATGTGCCATGAATGAAATTGTAGAGTTACTTCTCGTTGATTTAAATTCTAAGTGCAAAGTTTGCATTTCTTTTACAAATGTTCTTGAGCCTTTGTGTATTATTTATGTTTTCAAGCACCTTTTCTTTCGCCATTAACTCCCTCTTGGGCATTGCTCACTCCTTTTTCTGTTTTCCTCCGCAGAGTACAAGAGGAGCTTGCGGCTGATAGGTCAGGCGAGCTTACTACAGGGCCTTGAAAGCACAGAAGTTAGTATTTTTCTTGTTAATATGTATATCACGGGGACGGTTACGGGGTAGTGTGTTAGTCTGATCCCATGTTATTTTGTTATATTTTGTGGGTTGTATATGTGCAGGATGCAGTTTTACGACCTTGGCATTTGTTTGCAAAAATGAATAATTAGGTGGCGTAGTGTTTTTGGTTGGGTCTTACTATGGGCGTGTACTGACTATTTTGAAACCCCTTTGTTGTTTAAACATTAGTGCTTTGAAAACTGTCTTATATGTATATATAACTATCACATGGACTCCCAAGGCTGGGTTATTAAGTAATGGCTCTCTTTCACATGTGTTTAGCTATATTTTAACTCATCTATGAACCTATTTTATTTCTTGTCTATGTTGCAATGTATATGAGACCTTCTTCTTTGGTATCTTTAACTTAGTTTTTATGCTAGCGTGACATTTTATATTGTCTTGCATTGTCCATGTGGGGTTGTTCTGTGATATGAGTATTTGATGACCCTTTTCTTGTGACAGGTAAATGCAGCTAATGAACGGATGCTTTTAGGTGGGGGAGTTGATGGAGGTAAACACGCATCTCCTCAATTGAATAAGGGTTACGCATCAGTTGATTAAGAAATGGGTTGAGTAAGTTTTCGATATTTTCTTCTAGTGTTTGTATTGGATAAATGTTTAGGAAATTTTTTATTTTTAGGGAAGTGGATTCGATTGAGAAATGCGTGTTTGTTGCTATTGTAGGTTGAATTTGAAGGATGTTGATCCGCAAACATTCATTGGAATGTCATGCAAGGAAAGTAGTTAGGGGCATTTTTCCGTTCATTGATTGAGTTATATCAATTTTTAGTTATTGTGTCTTTCTTGAATTTTATTGGTTGAATTACAGGTATCTTTGGCCTTTAGATAAAGATTGGTATCAGGATCGATTCGGGATTTGATCCAGAGACCAAGGCGCATCGGGTTTGTTTCTTACTTTCATCATTTAATTGTGGTGTTCACTTATTAACCCATTAATACATTTGAAAGACTAGATATATAATTCAAAAGTTTCTTAGCATGATTTTTATATCTTGATCATATTGTTTACTTGAGAGCATATATTTGGTTATCTGGGTGCCATGAGATGTTATTTTCAGACATTATCTTCTGGACTTGATGAGAGTTACTCCCCGAGATTCAAATTATACTGAGGGCAGGACTAGATTTTGTGTTTGAGGCTTGAACTTGTTCTTGTTGTGGGTAACCTCATGTGTTATGTGTATATGTACATATTTTCTCGATCACTTATCTTTCTTGCTAATTTTAGTGTGGTTCCTATGACAGGCTGAAGTTGCAGAGATGTCACAAGTTAGTTTCATACCTGATGGAGAGGTACACATCCTTGATCTTTGTCGATCGAATTAATGATTCCAAAGAGGGTGTTGAGGCAGTTGACATAGATTCCAATAGTGAGGTATTGTTGGCCACAGTGTTAAATTATAATAATGGTTTCTGCTGTGCGGTAGCCTACTTATTTTTACTTGACATTAGAGTGCCTGAAGCTTTAGATGTGATAGCATAGTGAGTTTCTTGGACTCGTTTCCATTGTTACACTTTCTTCAAGAAATTAAGATAGAAAAAGCTGAAAATGGTGTCATTTCGAGGAGATCTTTGTTGAACCCCAATGTCCTTAGAGAATTTAAATTGGCAGGGAGCGAAGAAGTAGGTCAAGATAACTAATTGACATTGCAAGTAGATTTATCATTTTTACGCTCTATGTTTTCCTCCCTCTTAACATCATATTTGTACTATCGAGTTGGGCTGCGAGATAAGGAAAATGTGAGAAAAGCAGCTCATATCTTAAAGATGTTGTTCTCCCCAAGTTTGTGCAAGATCTTTGCACGCTTGAAGTTTCTCCTATGGATGGCCAGACTCTAACTGAAGCACTCCATGCTCATGGAATCAACGTTCGTTATATTGGAAAGTAAGCATTATCTCAACCACACACCTCCAAAAATTTTTTTTTTTTGGTTTGGTTTGCTTTTACGTTCAAATCCTTCGCTATATGCTCGATGTTTAATTCTGACCCAAGTGTTTGGTCTTTGATTGGTTTTAATACATTTTTTTTCATAATCACGACTGATTTGGTAATGACTTGTACTTATGGTACCCTTTAATGTCATTTTGGATATGTCGTTTTTGTTTAGTGAAGAAGGTACACATATATATCATGTTCAAGTCAAGTTAGTACTTCTAAGCGCAACTATATATATCATGTTCTTTTCTAACTGCCAGGTTAGTACCTGGCAGCAATAACCACATAATTTCTCCCCTCTAGTTTTGTTGTGCATACTTGAGCATCTAAATAGATATTTTTGTGTTTGCAGGTTAATTGAATTGATGCTCTGCTGCAAGTTTGGAGCAGAAATGTTGGAGAACAAGGCAATCATTAGGTTGGAGAGCAGATGCAAGTTTTGTAAGTTTCTATGTGTTTTAAGTTAGATGAATTTGTGAACATAAGAATTTCTATGAATCGATACTTAGTATCCCTTAGTATTTCATACTTAACAAAAATTTTGATACTTAGAAGAATTTAAGTTCTTTTTTGTATTAAGCTATTTGAATGTGATAAGAATTTGATTGAATGTGAGATGAATTTGATTGAAGAATATATTGTTGATTGCGGAGGATGAAATGAAAGGTGTATGCGAGGTTGTTTTTGGAATTAGTCTTATTTCCAATGAGAAAATGAAGCTAGGTCATCCTTTTGACCAGGTCAATGTTGACTGGCGGTAATTTTTTTGCTGTTACAAAAAAGTTCGTAACGGCTCTGAGCTGTTACAACATCCCTGTTGCAAAAAAAATTCGTAACGGCCCTGAGCTGTTACCACGTGGCAAATTCGTAACGGCTCAAGCCTGTAACGAGGGCCGTTACAAAAAAAAATTCGTAACGGCCGCAAAGTTGTTACAAAAAAAAATGTAACACCCACTTTTGCAACAGGCGAGGGCCGTTACAACCCGTTTTTGTAACGGCCTGGTTCTGTTTCTAATCCCAGAATTTGGTGTAGTGACATTTCTCCTCAATTGGTTCGAAAGGTTTCCACATTTCAAGTCACATGATTTTTTATTGGCAGGTGAAAGCTATGCAGGTGAAAAATCAGACATGAAAACTACATTTTCCGTGCACTTCATTAAAATTTTAATTACACTCAGTCCTTTTTATTTCTATTTTCAGGGCATTATGTTCCACAGTTGGCCGAAAGAATCTTCGATGCCAATAAAAAAGCCTCCAAAAATAATTACATAAATTTCAAAGGTTTCATTGTAAGTTCATTTTATCACAATATCCATAAAATTTGCTTATATTCGCTATATAATCCATAATCTGTTCATAATAGTATTGTGTGTAAATACAGATAGGTAACGCGTTACTAGATGATGCCACGGATCAAAAGGGAATGATCGATTATGCATGGGATCATGCGGTAATTTCCGACCGTGTATACAATGATATTAAGAAGACATGCAATTTTAGTCAGTCGCCTGTATCAAATGAATGTGACACTAATCTCAACAAATATTTTGACGTTTATGATCTCATCGACATGTATAGTTTGTATGCTCCATCGTGTGTTAACGGTACAAGTACAAAGAGACAACTCCGCAAAATTGAAGGCATTGCTCCTCAAGCATTTTCAAAATTTGTAAGGGCCTTCAAACATTTTATTTCACCATTATCTGTTTTATTTGCGGAACAGAACGCTAACCAACTACGAAAACAAGGACATGGATCTTAGTCAGGACTTCAACCCTACCTTCCTTGCTGTGTTTATAGGCAGGATGGCATAAAAGACCTGCAGGTTATGACCCGTGTCTGTCATCGTATTCCACTGTTTACTTCAATCGACCTGACGTTCAAAAAGCACTGCATGCGAATGTGACCAAAATCCCATATCCATGGAATCACTGCAGGTAATTGCTTGTTATTTTTTTACTTTCGCTTTCATCCATTTTAGACAGTATCAAGTGTGCACACGCTTGTGAGTTGTACATATAATTCATGAATGGCGCTCGTATTTTGACAGTGACAACATCACATTTTGGAACGATGCACTAGCTTCTACCCTTCCGATCATCAAAAAACTTGTACAAGGAGGACTTAGGATTTGAGTTAGATACAATGATTGTCACCAACCTTTGTGTTTAATAATAGGGAATGATTGATTTGGTGGTGGTGAAGACTCGAGTCGAGAATCAAACCAAACCAAGAATTTCAACACAATTATTAGTACTAGTTAGCAGCACCGTCGTCCTTGGCTGTCAGATTGTTGCGTTCTGGATTTCTTTTTTCAGTAGACTAGAGTCGAATATCTCGGTAGTTAGCTTTTTGCATCATCACTCCCGGCCCACATCTGTTCATAGACGACAACTCGGATTCACTGAGTTGCTTATGTTCTCATACCAAATTCCCTAGTTAATTAGTTGTTTCAATACTCACTGCCTTGACGCATGTGGCCATCTGTATCTAGGTGATGACATCTTAAATACGAATGGATGTCCATTTTGCCAACCATACCAGAGATTATATTCATCAAAAAAAATTGATTAGTTGTGTAGGATAAACTCAACTTAAAAGATACGTCAACAGTCACATGTTCATCATTTATTTTTGTATATATATGAACATGCCCCTACTCAAGTTTCATAGACAAAATCATCTAGTCTAGAGACAGGGTGAAAGAGAGAGAAGGAAGAGCTATTATTCATCATCAATGGCTTCTTCTTTTTTCTTCCTTCGTTTGGTCGCCATTCTAGTTCTTATTATTAGTCCAGCAGTGTTAGGCCTGATAGAACCAGATAGGTTGAGAGGAAAAATTAAGGAGCAACAGTTAGCTGATCGTATCGTTCGACTACCTGGTCAGCCTCCTGTGAAATTTAGACAGTACGCTGGATACGTTACAGTCGATGAAAGCCATGGCAAAGCTTTGTTCTATTGGTTTTCGAAGCATTTGAAAAACCTAAAGAAAAACCTCTCGTTCTTTGGCTCAATGGAGGTAATAATATTTATAGCAAAATTCTCATTCATAAAATTCTGTTTCTTTCATTCTTCTGTTCTTCATGCCTTTATTTTTAGTTCAGTACTTATGTTATTAATGAGGGTACTTAATTATGCTTAAGAGTTCTAATACTATTACAGTATCATTTTATTTTCTTTTAAAAAAATGTACAAGGTTTTAGAGGCAATTCAGTAGTTACCATTAAAAACCAACACTATTTTGATTTTTTTTCTTCTCAAGTTTTGGTGTGGTAAAAGCTTAATTATGCTTCATTTCAAGTTTCAACACTGTTTTAATTTCAGCGTACAATAAAAACCTAGTTTTGTAACAGCGGGATTGCTTTAGTTAACTACTCTTGATAACCATGATTTTTAACTAATAGCGTTGATCATAATTCATGGCGCTGTCGCCACCGACAATCATCCATAATTCATACTAATAAACAACTCATAGGAACTTTCGAACGATCGATACTTACAGAGTTCATTACCGCAATAGTAATTGTTTTTGTTTGGTTATATATTCGGATGCTGATTTTTTTGTTAATATCATAATGAGCTTGGTTTATCTTAAATATACTGTACTTTTTAAGATTTTATTTTTTTATGGTATATATTTCTGTTTTATGTAAATAAATACAATTTTAATCTTATTTAAATCTGAAATAATTTTTTCCAATTTGGTTTTGGACCACCCTGTAAGAATTGGATTTTGCAATAATTTTGGGATTTCCATTTAATTTTTTGTTTTCTTTCTCTTATCTTCTTGTTTATGTAAGCTGTCACTCTTTTCATTTGACCAACTAGTCTTTGTTTGCTTGCTTCAATTAGCGGTTAAAACAACTTTCATGTTACATCAAGGATTGAAAGTTGACCTGTCAAACCCTACCACGTGTCAGTGACCCATTGAATATTAATGAATCTTTGACTGATGATCGAAGAGCCGTCTAGACTGTGCTTAGTTAGTATGTGTGGATGATATCAATCAACATTGTTGTTAAGATCACCACTTACTTACTGTATACAACTTGAGACTGATGTCTGTATCACTTAAATACAGTGGACAAGTCCAACAAGTAGAGTGATGTCTACAGACTACACGCATGCATGAGTAGAGTGTAGAGTTGCAGACAGGCTTAGCAGAAATATAGAATGGACATGCGATAGACTGAGACACTCTATACTTTGGATAGGATAAGCATTTCATTTTTCAATTGTAAATATAAGTATAGGTAGTGGAGCTGTGGAGCTGTGGAGGAGGTGTTTTTGGCCTACATCCGCAGCTACATAGGATACATAAAATGATTGTATGGTACTGTCATGGTGTGCGTCACTGGACGCGCTGGTTTGGATGTCCACTGATAATACTACGCATGAAACGGTTATGGTCTGTTGGGCGCGAACTTTGATGCGCCAAGAAAGATTGCAAGTACGTACGTAATAATACAGTTAAACAACAAAAGTAATAATTAATCAATCAGGAGGAAGAAGATCCAGCTAGGGACAGTAAAATTCTAAGATCTACTGGAAGTCAACCCAGGATTTTTGGGGAATTTGACCATTAATTATTGTGATTCTAGTAAAAAATAAAATATTTTAATCCGCGCGAGAGGAGAAAGAGAATGAAGAATTTTGGGTGAAGTCATTAAAGAACCCCCTGATTTGTGGATCCTCATTTACTGTATTAAATTGTGTTAGCATGTTCTAATACCGTCTATCTTCCGTTAATACTTAATTGTTTTTGAAGGTTGGCTACTCCAACAAGACTTTAATTTTTATATGGTTGAAAGTTGATGCTGGATCTGATCATTTTATCACTTAATTATTATTACAGGACCAGGATGTTCATCAATTGGATATGGAGAGGCAGAAGAATTAGGGCCTTTCTTAACACAAAAGGGCAAACCTGAACTCAAATTCAATGACTATTCATGGAACAAAGGCAAGTCTCATCTCATGCAGTATAACTACTTGCCATATAAAATCAAAAGTGGTGTTTAAACATGTCAGTTGCATCTTGCATGTTCACAGCGTTAGGAGGTATAAACTTGAACAAATTGCAAATCATACTCCCTCCATTTCGTTTAAAGTGATATTTTCACATTTTCATTTTCTTCTATGCCAGGCTACTAGGAAGAAGGCCCAAACCTCCTTTAGCCGATGCAACTGATATTTTGCATGGAGTACCCAATTATCATGCCGTTTAAATTATTTTTTGGTGTGTCATAAAACATGCTGGCAAGGCACACAATTCACCCAACACTCACAACTAGGAGTGAACTTTAAAGAAGCTAACGAGAAAGATACTTTAAAGTCTAAAGTTCAAGCACATTGTAGGAATAATGCAAAAGAAATCCATTCAAGAATTTCCTTTTGAACAACTAAAGAGAAATGGGCCGAAGAGGCAATAAATTTTGGTTCACTTGAGATAGAACATGCACAAAAAAAGTAATATGATTGACAAATTTTATTTTCCTCATTGCAGAAGCAAATTTGTTATTTTTGGAATCTCCTGTTGGTGTTGGATTTTCATATACCAATACAAGCGCAGATATCAAAAGCTTAGGGGATTCAGTCACTGGTAATTCATTCACTTAACTAGTAAAGTTCAATATATGTGAACTTCACTGAAGAAAGAAAATCCGTCTTTGATCTTGTTCGTAAGTTGCTAATAACTATAACCATATGAAACTTTCATTTCTATGTATATTTCAGCAAAGGATTCGTATACATTTCTCCTCAATTGGTTCGAAAGGTTTCCACATTTCAAGTCACATGATTTTTTCTTGGCGGGTGAAAGCTATGCAGGTGAAAAATCAGACATGAAAACTACATTTTCCGTGCACTTCATTAGAATTTTAATTACACTCAGTCCTTTTTATTTCTATTTTCAGGGCATTATGTTCCACAGTTGGCCGAAAGAATCTTCGATGCCAATAAAAAAGCCTCCAAAAAGAATTACATAAATTTCAAAGGTTTCATTGTAAGTTCATTTTATCACAATATCCATAAAATTTTCTTATATTCGCTATATAATCCATAATCTGTTCATAATAGTATTGTGTGTAAATACAGATAGGTAACGCGTTACTAGATGATGCCACGGATCAAAAGGGAATGATCGATTATGCATGGGATCATGCAGTAATTTCCGACCGTGTATACAATGATATTAAGAAGACATGCAATTTTAGTCAGTCGCCTGTATCAAATGAATGTGACACTAATCTCAACAAATACTTTGACGTTTATGATCTCATCGACATGTATAGTTTGTATGCTCCATCGTGTGTTAACGGTACAAGTACAAAGAGACAACTCCGCAAAATAGAAGGCATTGCTCCTCAAGCATTTTCAAAATTTGTAAGGGCCTTCAACATTTTAGTCCACCATTATCTGTTTTATTTGCGGAACAGAACGCTAACCAACTACGAAAACAAGGACGTGCATGGATCATAGTCAGGACTTTAACCCCACCTTCGTTGCTGTGTTTATAGGCTGGATGGCATAAAAGACCTGCAGGTTATGACCCGTGTCTGTCATCTTATTCCACTGTTTATTTCAATCGACCTGACGTTCAAAAAGCGCTGCATGCGAATGTGACCAAAATCCCATATCCATGGACTCACTGCAGGTAATTGCTTTGTTATTTTTTACTTTCGCTTTCATGAATTTTAGACTGTACCAAGTGTGTACACGCTTGTGAGTTGTACATATAATTCATGAATGGCGCTCGTATTTTGACAGTGACAATATCACATTTTGGAACGATGCACCAGCTTCTACCCTTCCGATCATCAAAAAACTGGTACAAGGAGGACTTAGGATTTGGGTATACAGGTAAGCTTTCTAAGGCAACAATCCTTGATTATCCTCATTTTGAATAGTGAGTTTTCGTAACATCGATTGTTATTGTTATGATTCATTCAGCGGAGACACTGATGGGAGAATTCCAGTCACATCCACAAGATTGTCCTTGAACAAACTCGGCTTAAAAATAAAAGAAGAATGGACACCATGGTACACCCACAAAGAGGTAACTTATGTACTACCACTCTAGTTTTCTCTTTACATCTTCATATAAAATTTAGGGATATTTTGACTTTGGGTCACATAAAAGTGACCAGAATTGCGTTTGGGTCATGCCAAAATTTTAATTAGAGTTTGGGTCACAGGACCGTGGTTGACCATCTTGACCGTTAGAGAATCAGGTTAAATGTGTAAATGACCGACTAAAACTTGGATTTAACATTATTTACTAACTTTGCCATATAAACCCCAAATTCAATTCCAAAAGAAATGGTTTTTTCACCTGAAATTGAAGCCGCTGATGAATCGAGTACAACGCCTCAACTTCCCAAATCTTCTGAAACTCTTAGAATTCTTCTTAATCTCGCCCATTTCTAGATGATTTTTAACGGCATAAAATCAATCTCAAACTCTAGAATTCTTCTTAATCTCGTCCGAATCATGACTGTAAACAGAAACCCTAAAATCAATCATGATTGCAAAACCTATACTGATAGCTAGGCTTCTTCATCTGTAAACAAAATCATGACTGAAAACGTAATGAATTGAACCCAAAATCGAATCCATCTGCTAATGATTAGTCTCAATTGAATTGAACCCAAAACTGCACCAAATCCACTTCAATATTCGAACAAACACAAAATCTTAATCAAAACCCTAGCCTTAATCGAACTCTACCACTTGAATCTTCCAGTTAGTCGAAAAAGGAAATCAAAACCCAAGCTCTCCTTCTCTATAATCACTTTGAATTTGAACGCAAACCCACTCATCCTAATTCTTTATAGATTCTAAAAACATGCAGACAGGCTACCCATATATGCCATCATTTGCCGGCGTGAATCCTTGGAGTTACAATATGGAACTACTTTTAGTAATTAGTTTATAAGGAGGGAGAAGGTAGGGGACAGGAAACACGATTGATATCAAAGTGCATTAATATCTTTAATGATGGTGGAGCCAGTGCTTGAACTGAAGGAGGCGGAGCTGGTTATACCGGAGGTGAAGCTGGTGATGGTTGTGTTAACCCCAACTAACAGAGTTGGATAAATTAAAATTAATTTTTAAAGATAAATAATTAACTAACGGTCAAGACGGTCAACAACGGTCTCGTGACCCAAACTCTAATTAAAATTTTAGGGTGACCCAAACGCAACTCTGGGTCACTTTTATGTGACCCAAAGTCAAAATATCCCTAAAATTTATATGTTCTTGCAAACCGGAAATCAGAAAACAAGGACATGGTATAATGCATGGCTGAATTGCGTTCTAATTGTTTCGCATATTTTCTGAACTTTTGTTTATAGGTTGGTGGGTGGACCATAATCTACGATGGATTGACATTCGTGACAATAAGAGGAGCAGGTCACCAAGTTCCAACCTTCAAACCAAGACAAGCACTAGAACTGATATCTCATTATCTTGCAAATGAGAGACTGCCGGTCGCTCCATTTTAGTATTACTTGGATTTGTCATCTAAAAGAAAACTAAAAATCATATTCTTCTACATTTTAATCCAATTTCCTTAGCTTAAAAATAATATAATTTGGAACCAAGTTCCTTTTTATGTAAAACAGATATAAAGAAAAAGAAAAATATATCCTAATTTTAGTTTGTGTTACTTTTCATTTCCTCTATGATCAGTGTCCATGTTTCTCAAGTTCAATAGTTAATATGTAAGATAATTTTTATAGAATAATTATCTTTATTGGGCCATGTGAGAATCTGGTTATACTTAGGATATTGCTAAATATCTAATCAATGGTTTATATAAGGAGTTAGTATCCTATTTATGCTCTTCCTTGATGGAATGGTCGAGATCTAATGTCTAATACTAAAACCTTAGGAACTTGGTCCTCTCTCTACCTATGAAAGGAAATAATAACCATTACTATTGTATCCAAAGAATAAAACAACTCATTACGGTTAAGGTCAAGAGAGAGAAACCCAGACCTCCATAAGGTATTACGGCTACCACTGGTTAATCAACTATGGATGATGGATTAGCGCTACAAGGTATTTTCTATAAACTCTATTTGTATATTATTGTGTGATAATCATGAAGTTCAACGATCCTAAATTAAGTATCTATAAAATTCTCTTCAGTTCCTTATAGCTCTTAATATCCTTCTACAACTCATTTTATATCTATTTGGCTCCTTTAGGCTCTCTCAAGCTGTTCATTTCCTTATAGCTCTAAATATCCTTCCACGACTCTTTTTGGCTATTTGAGCTCACTGTGATTCTTTTCAACTCTCTTTAACTCATTGGCTGATGTATTATTAGATTTTCAAATATTTTTTTAAGGTTAATCATCCTAAAGGAACAAATGTACAAAGTGGAAGGAAGAAAAAGTGGAAATTCCAATTTAACGTATCCAAATTTATAATTTTTTCCTTTTATCTTGTAGAGAGCTAAAAAACGAGTCTAACGGAGAAAGACCGAAGTATTTCAGACGTCATACGAAGAAGTATAAGCAAAACAATCGGGATAAGAAACGATATTCCCAGGAACGGAAGAAATTTGACTCTTGATTATAAAACTTCAAATGTTTCCTCTTTATTTATCTTTCTTTGGCTAATTCTATCATCTGTTAGCTCTCCCTAGATATTCAGTTCTTTGTATTTCTTAATATCATTCTACAGCTCCTTTCGGCTCTATTTGGCTCCATTCGGCTCTCTCTAGCTCTTCAGTTCCTTATAGCTCTTAATATCCTTCATCATCTCATGTCGTCTCTATTGGATCCATTCGGCTCCTTTAAGCACAGTTTGGTTCTATTCGGCTCCTTTTGTCTCCTTTTATCTCTCTGGCTCTTTAGTTCCTTATAGCTCTTAATATCCTTCTACAACTCATTTCGTCTCTATTTGGATCCTTTAGGCTCTCTCAAGCTGTATTTCCTTATAGCTCTAAATATCCTTCCACGGCTCTTTTTGGCTATTTGAGCTCACTGTGATTCCTTTCAACTCTCTTTAACTCATTGGCTCTTTGTATTATTAGATTTTAAAATAATTTTTTAAGGTTAATCATCCAAAATTAACAAACGTACAAAGTGGAAAAAAGAAGAAGTGGCAATTCCAATTTAACGTATCCAAATTTAGAATTTTTGCCTTTTATCTTGTAGAGAGCTAAAAAACGAGTCTAACGGAGAAAGACCGAAGTATTTCAGACGTCATATGAAGAACTTATGAGCAAAACAATCGGGATAAGAAACGATATTCCAGAGAACGGAAGAAATTAGACTCTTATTTATAAAACTTCAATTGTTTCCTCTTTATTTATCTCTCTTTGGCTAATTCTATCATCTGTTAGCTCTCCCTAGATATTCATTTCTTTGTATCTCTTAATATCATTCTACAGCTCCTTTCGGCTCCTTTTGGCTCCATTCGGCTCCTTTTGGCTCTCTCTAGCTCTTCAGTTCCTTATAGCTCTTAATATCCTTCATCATCTCATGTCGTCTCTATTTGGATCCATTCGGCTCCATTCGGCTCCTTTTATCTCCTTTTGGCTCTCTTTATCTCTTCATTTCCTTGTAGCTCTTAATATCCTTCTACAACTCATTTCGTCTCTATTTGGATCCATTTGGCTCCTTTAGGCTCCATTCGACTCCTTTTGTCTCCTTTTGGATCACTCTAGCTCTTCAGTTCCTTATAGCTCTTAATATCATTCTACAACTCATTTCGTCTCTATTTGGCTACATTCGACTCCTTTAGGCTCAATTTGGCTTCATTCGGCTCCTTTTGTCTCCTTTTGGCTCTCTCTAGCTCTTTAGTTCCTTGTAGCTCTTAATATCCTTCTACGGCTCATTTCGTCTCTATTTGGCTCCATTAGGCTCAATTTGGCTCCATTCGGCTCCTTTTCTCTCCTTTTGGCTCTCTCTAGCTCTTTAGTTCCTTATATCTCTTAATATCCTTCTACAACTCATTTCGTCTCTATTTGGCTCCATTCGGCTCCTTTAAGCTCAGTTTGGTTCTATTCGGCTCATTTTGTCTCCTTTTATCTCTCTCTGGCTCTTCAGTTCCTTATAGCTCTTAATATCCTTCTACAACTCATTTCGTCTCTATTTGGCTCCTTTAGGCTCTCTCAAGCTGTTCATTTCCTTATAGCTCTAAATATCCTTCCACGACTCTTTTTGGCTATTTGAGCTCACTGTGATTCCTTTCAACTCTCTTTAACTCATTGGCTCCTCTAGTTGCAGGAAATCCTACACTACACCCCTCACTAGAATTCACACAACTAATTCATTTGAAAATGAATAACAATGGATTTTATTGATTATTTTCTTGAAATGTTTACAAAGAAAGATAGAACAGAGATAAAGAAATTACACTCACTACAAATTTTCTCTCTCTTAATGACTTTCTTGATAATTCAAAAAGAACTCTCCCTACAACAGACTTATTCAACCCTTTATATAGGGTAGTACATAGTGGATGATAGCTAAGTTGTCCTTTATTTTCGGGAATGTCTTGCGGAATATCGCAAGTGTACATATGTTCGTCTTCACGACACTCCTAAATCTCGCTAAATCTTCACACCTTTCTCATGTTCTGGCTATCGTCATCGTCGTCATTTTATATTACTTCCCTGCGACACCTTCGCAATGCTGTCGTTTATTAATCTTGTGAAGTATTGATGTCGCGATATTCTGATACTACATCTTGCCTCTTCTCATGTCTTCTCTGCGAATGAGAGAATGTCATGACAACCAATATTTTGTAATGCCGCAATCATTTACTTTCTATCAATCTTCTGCCGACAAGATTCCGTGAATTTAGGAATGACTGTCTACACGTATCTAAAACTCCCCTTTTTACCGGTACATTTAATGTTATCCGGTCACTCTTTTCTCGTCTATTTAAAGGAGGATTCCTTGTGAAAGCATTTCTTTTCTTTTACTTCGTCTTCTTCATTGTCTGCAACTATTTTCTGCTGCTTTTCTTCATCATCTTCTTCATCGTTTTCCCGCTATTATTCTTCTGCTACTGTTTCTATGGCATCAAGGTTTGTTAATTTTGCTAAATTTGATCATACTGTGATTGATCTCTCTCATTGAAGTTGTTTTATTTTGATTATGTTCTTCTTTTAACGAATCTTCTGCCATTTTGTTTTAGCAAGAACAAACCTAACACCAAGTTCACCATTAAGAATCCCAATATCTCCCTTGGCTCGCAATCGAAGTCCACTTCTTCTAAAAGAAAACCTGCGAGTGACAAGGTATTTAAGAAACATTTATTTTTTAATAACAATATTGTTGCCTCTGTTTCTTATTTAGCTTGTAATTCACAGAATGACAAAAATGCTGATAAGTCCCCCAAGAAGCCTCGTCATTCTAAACCTTGCTGCACCTTCTGTCACTTTCCTACATTCAAACTTACAACTCCTCTTTGCGACATCTTCGCAAGAGATCCCTACTGTTTCTTCCAAAGATGACATTTCTATGCCTGAATTTCTCATAGATCAACTCCCTCATAATAGTCCCATTGCGAATGAGTCTATTAATGCCTCCACCATTCCTCCAGCCATTAACCTTCGCGAGATTTCTTCTTCTCGTGATATCTCTTTAACAAAAGATGATTCATCTCTCCCTTCATCTATCACTATTGCTTCTTCTTCTGAGCAAATCCCTCTTACTAAAGAAAATTTAGAAGGAATAGATGTGGCCTTCAAAGTCCTATCAGATATTGTGAACGATACTAAGAAGACTTCTGTCGATCCTATCAAATCTGACATTTGCGAGATTTTAAGCAAACACCTTGGTCCTGATAGAATTTCGCAAACTTCTTTGGAGCAAGAAATTAACACTTTGAAGAATAATCTCCAAGCCATGACTACAAAATGTAATATCTCCATCTTGAGAATCAAAAACTTCAAAATATTTCACTGGATCGTGATAATCTTCACAAGAAGAATGAAGAATTAAAAGGTAAATTCTTGCCTCTGTATATTTTATTTTATTTATTTATTTATTTTTATTTTTTTAAAACTCAAGACCTTGCTCGCCCTTCAAGCTTTAAACCAGAAACGAAAAATGGAGATATATCAGTTGGAATCTACTGTTGAAGAAGTTCGAGTTGATAGAGATGCTTGGACGGAGCAATATAATCAATTAGATAATCTTCATACATATTCTGTTGATCAAATAGATAATCTTTCTAAAGAAAATGTTGATTTAGCTCAGAAACAAGATTCATTAAGTAATGACTTATCTCGCCTGTCTTACTCTTTGACTAAAGCTAATTTGAAGTTGGAAACTTTATCAGATGAGAATGGAACTCTTTCTCAAGAGAAGCGAACTTTGTTAAACAAGGTGGCGATTTACTCGCAACAAAATGATATTTGTCAAAAATTATGTAAAGAACAGGAACAATCTCTTTGTTTGTTGAGAAATCAACTGGAAGAAGTTACTGCCGAGAAGGATAAACTGATTCAGGGTAGAATGAATTTAAGTGTAAAAGTGAAGAAATTCAAGGATCAATGTTCCGACCTAGAAAAGTCCAATTCTTCCCTTACAAAAGAGAATGCTTTACTTGTTTCCAACGAAAAAAATTGGCGATCACGCCTGAAAGGTTTAATTGGAGATAATTTTGACAATGCCATGAATCATTTGGAGAATAGTTGTTCGGCTCTAATCCAACATCTTAACTCGCATAAGGAAGGTAGTCATAGAATTTGACTGCCTCGTCTATTCTTTCTTTATCAAGCCTTTATATGTTTTGTCTTTATAACTCCTTTTACTTTTTGTTTTGCAGAGGCTGAGAAAAAACTTCACTCTTCCATTACTGCTTTAAAATCTGACTACTCAAAAATTCGCAAAGAGAATGGAATACTCACTGCTTCACTTGCACGTTTCGTTCTCGCGTGAAAGAAAATTTGACTATATGCGTATTTGTAAAGATATATAGAGTAAAAACCGTAAAGCACTCCTTCGTCAATTTCATCTTAGAGCCGAAGTTCTTGTGAATAATGTTTTACTATCTAAATCTCTTGATCCTGTGTGCATCGAACCTCTAGAAGTAAGTGATGATGAAGTTCCTAATCCTCCGATAGCGATTATGATTACAATCTTTTCACGAAGAACTCGAAGATGAAGAAACTGTCTCTCCCAATAAAACTGTCAATGATGATGTCGCAAATGAAGAAGAAGGATCTGCTGGAAATGTATCAATTAGCGAGAATATAAATAAAGTTGTCGAAGAAAACCCAACATCTCCTTCTGGTGAAAAAGCTACTATTTGAGAGATGAATTCCTCTTGTAATCTTCCTTCTCGGGCTATTGTTTCTTTATGTACTTCAATCATCTTTTTTGATGTATGTACTCGTCTGCGGTACTCTTCTTTCTTTCAACAAGTATAATTTTTGGTATTTAATGATTGTTATTCTATTATCTTCATTTATGCTGAAATTCACTGTTGCGTCAAGATCGCAGAATGTCTTTACATTTTCATGTATTGACCCATTGATCTTGCCTTATCATTATTTCTGTGTGATCTTATTTTGCCTTCCTAGTTAAAGGTCTTATTTCGCCACCCCTCGTTGCGACACGGTCTCAGGACATCTTTACGTTTTCATGTAATGACCCATTGACCTTGTCTTATCATTTCTTAAGTATTTTTGCCTCTGCAGGATATTTTACTTGCGACAATATGACGGGCTTAAATATTCTTGCGAATGTAAAACCCCATGACATTGTCGTCTTTGCGACGTGATCGCAGGACGTCTTTACATTTTCATGTAAAAACCTCTTTACATTTTCATGTAAAAACCCATTGATCTCGTCTTATCCTTGCGTTAGTATTATTGCCTCTTCAGGATCATCGCACAAATATGACAAGCCTAAATGTCCTTGCGAAAATAAAGCCTCATGACATTTGCGTCTTTTGACACTTCTCAGCTCCCTAATGGAGGGTGCCGCCCTTATCTTCTCCCTGGTTGCCCCTTCAAGGAGGCGTACATCGGCCATACAAGACTAGCTCCTCCCACCGGTCTTAACAACAACCGGTTGTTTTCGCGACCTCTTATCCCTTATACCTATAGAATTTATGGTTACGAGAGACTGCACCCTAAGTGGAGTTTTCTTCGGCCGAAAGATATACCAAGACTTGCCAAGAATGGCCGAGACACTTCAAATGCCCCAGGCACTCTTGGCTCAACCGTGTACCTCGACGCTTGAGCATACACCGACTCCTTGGAAGAGACCCTCGGGCGTCCAAACTGGGGTATAACCTTATATATATAGTTGGAAATCCAAGGTATCTCTCTAGGATAGGCTTTCATGGGCCCCAAATCTCCATGACTCGGGTTCCGGGAGGTGTAACCTTTCCCCCGAGCCATGTCAAGAGATACCCCCTTATATGACGCACTTTAGGTCTTACATTTGCCTCTTGCGAAATATCATTCGCGAACTAGGTTGTACGCCATAAAGGTTCGTCCCATTCACTCACTCTATCATTTTGTTAATTCATTCAATCATTCATTTTTGTTATTTTGTTTGCGAAGTTATCGCATAATTTTGCTTTGTTTGTTGTAATCTCATTTCAATTCTTCAATCATATTTTCATACATTCTTGATAGCGAGATTCTCGCGCATTGCTTCTCCAACTATTATTTCTTTCTCTTACTCTTGATATGCCTTTGTCACTAATTTTTGTCAATCCTCGCGACTATTCATTTCTTGCACCTTTTTCTCCTGCTTCCCGCTGCCTCTGCACCATTCAAATCTCTTAATAGTTCTTTTCCATCATAATTTTCAATTGCCTGCATGTACTCGCTTCGCAATGTATCTTCTCCTCTTGTATTTATGGTATCCACCATCAACCTCTCTCTTCTTTGTTCATCCTTTATATTTTGCTTCCAACCCTTCCTTTTTGCAGCTTTTTCCTCGCAACTCTCCACATCAACCTCATAACATTTTTGTCCTTCCTCACAATCTCCCTTTATAACTCCAACACCGCTAGGATGAGGAAATTTTATATACTGATGATAAGTTGACGCTACACCCAGAATTTCATGCAACCATGGCCGTCTAATTAATGCATTATAAGGGGATTCCACATCAACTACAGAACAAAACTTGAGTTGATAATCCTTGCAAGGGTATTCTCATATGAACTTCTCCTTAGGCTTATTCGCTGTGCCATTGAAACCATATATTTTGTATGTCGAAGGTATCAAATCTTCATCCTTCCTCCCATAGTCTTGTAAGTATGGTAAAAAGAATGTTCACCGAGCTCCCAAAGTATCAATTAAGATTATATTGATCGCCCAACAATTTTTGCTTCATCATCTTCGCCATCAACAGGTTTTGGATTAATTTACAATTTTACAACCAATGGGCTATCATGTATCTCTCTGACTTTAGGTATTTCTTCTTCAAAGAAAGAAATAATTTGCAATTGCCACTCTTTTAACTGCGACGTCTTCGCAATGTTCATTACTTCTTTATCATCAACATCCCTCGCAAATACCCTACTGAGTACATTATCATGAAAATCTTCAATTGTGCGGTACGAATATACAATGGAGTTGCAAAACAAATTTTTAGCTTTCGCTCCAACTTCTATTACGAATGTTTCTTTCCCCTTTCTTTGAGTTTGTCTGTGCATCTGGTGGTGGTGGTAACGGTTGAACTTTCTCTTCACTTTTTAGAAAGTGATTCAGCTTTCCTTGGTCAATCATTCGAGGATGATTCATTTTATGTTTCTCAGAGTCATTTGTTAGATGTCCATGAAAGCGGTGGTAATAGAATTCGTGACTTCTATCACCTGGTGGCGGTTCATTCCCCATATTCCATGGTGCGGGTATGTTTTCCATCAAGAGTATAGCTTAACATATTTTTTCCACACTAGTATTTAGTGGTGGCATTTTGATTTCTTCCCATACTACTCTGTGACGTCGCTGTCCTCCATGATAATTCTGCCTTTGACTTCCATAAGTTTCTTGCGGATGATCAAGTCTTTGAATTTTGTTATTGCCGCCACGGTTGTAGTAGTTCCTTTCTCTCTCAAATTCTTCTTGATCACGGCTTCCCATAGCTACTATCTTTGGCTTTCCATCATCTATTATCCTTTCTTGTTGACCTTGCGAAGTGCTCGCGGTATGTGTGTATCGGTTGGGTAATAAGTTTGCATTCGCAGCATTTGAACTTGTATTCGCAATTGGATATGACTCCATCTCATTTTGCCTTTCCTCTAGAGCAATATATTCTTCTTGAAGTTCTCGCAATTCAGTCATCGTGATTGTATTCTTGACTCTAAAAATTTGAATATATAACAAATTGGTTGCGAACATAGCATTTATGGACGATAGAATAAGATATCTTTCATCCACTCTTCCAGCCATTTCACTACACATCGTTTTCCATCTTACAGTTAAATGTTTCAAACATTCGCCAACTCTTTGTTTCAGCCCGAATACATCTTCAATACCTGGTCGCGAAGAGTTGTTACTTTTATATGCCCCTAAGAATATAGCTTGTAAATGGTTAAATGACGTGATTGTGTTTGTTGGTAAACCCTCAAACCATTTCAATGCTTCTCCTGTTAAACTTGATGCAAAGTATTTGCACAATATGGCATCATGATTTTCCCATTGTAGCATACATCTCACGTAAGCTTTGATATGTTGTATCGCACAAGTTGTTCCATCAAAAATGCTGGTTAATGCAGGTAAATTGCATTTTGGGGGTATTTCTCCTAACTGCACTTCTAATGTAAAGGGAGTTTTCCAAAGCCTCTTCGATGGCCTCATCCAATTGTCTTCTTCCTCCTCCCTTCTTCATTCAACATTCCTCTCATTTCTGCCAATTCTCTCAAGATTTGTTCATTTGCTTCAGAATTCGAATCTATTGGTCTTTTTAATTCTGCCTCTCTCCTTCTGCGTTCATGTCTACTTAGATTTTCCTGTTCATCATTCTCTTCTCTTCTTTCTCCGCGATTTTATCCTTCACCTCTTTCACGAATTCTCACACCATTATATCTATCATTTTCTCCTCTTGGTTGTCTATCAGTTCTCCTTTGTGTTCTTTCATATTCTTCATTGATATTTCCATTGTTGCGATTTTGTTCGCGCCTTCTTTCTCGATTGTCATGATTGTTCTGCCGAATTGCTTCTTCCAATTCTCGTTCTTCCATTTCTGCTCTTAATCTTTCCCTTTCGCAAGCTAGACGCGCCTATTCAATATAATGCCTTTTGATGTCATATTCAATCTCCTTTTGTTTCCTCCGTGTTTCTCTCCCATGCAGTATTCTCCTTCCTTCTTCCTGATTTTCTTCACCAATTAGATTATTCTGCTCTTGACGCTGCCTATTTTCTTGATTTCCGCCATCTTGGCCATTCTGCAGAATTTCAGGACGTGGAATATAACGATCTTCTGCCACTTCTCTTCTCTCGCGACATCCTTCACCGGAATTTTCTTCATTAGCATTTTCTACAGGTAATGTTCTCCTCACATCTTCTCTAACTGATCCTGATCTTGACCTGGTATTACTTCTCGACCTTCTATTCTGCAGCCTCATATTTTCCATTCTTAACTCATGGTTTTGCCTTGTTAAATTTGCACGTTCTTCCGCTTCTAACCGCCTTTCTTCATGTATTGTTTGCCTCAATGCTTCTAATGCTGCAATTTCTTCATTTCCACGAATCGTTTCTCCCATCTCTTCTCGATTTCTCTCATCTTGTCCATTATTTATCAATTGTTGCACTTCTTCTCTTTCCCTCCATAGAATCGTCTCCCATGTATGCACACTCACTCTATCATAATCTATTGTTCTATTCGGTGCTGGTTGAATTAATGGTTGAATTTGACCTTCTTCTCCATCTCTTGCGTTTATTATGGAGGGTTCACCTACTTCATTTCTCCTTTCTCCAGCTAATCTCATGCTTCTTCTAACAGTCGTTGGTTATTCTGATGCATTCCTTCTTCTAGCCATTTCTTAGTTTTGGTAAACTGTTGAAAATTATATGAAATTTCTTCCCTACTACTCCAAATTCCTTCAAATCACGATGTCGATCCTTACTCAATCCCTGTTTCTAGCGCCATTATGTAGTTGTAGGAAATCCTACACTACACCCCTCACTAGAATTCACACAACTAATTCAGTTGAAGATGAATAACAATGGATTTTATTGATTATTTTCTTGAAATGTTTACAAAGAAAGATAGAACAGAGATAAAGAAATTACACTCACTACAAATTTTGTCTCTCTTAATGACTTGCTTGATAATTCAAAAAGAACTCTCCCTACAACAGACTTATTCAACCCTTTATATAGCGTAGTACATAGTGGATGACATCTAAGATGTCCTTTATTTTCGGGAATGTCTTGCGAAATATCACAAGTGTACATGTGTTCGTCTTCGCGACACTCCTAAATCTCGCTAAATCTTCCATACCTTTCTCATGTTCCGCTATCGTCATCTAAATGCGTCATTTATATTACTTCCCTGCGACACCTTCGCAATACTGTCGTTTATTAATCTCGCGAAGTATTGATGTCGCGATATTCTGATCCTACAGCTGCTGTATTATTAGATTTTCAAATAATTTTTTAAGGTTAATCATCCAAAAGGAACAAACGTACAAAGTGGAAGGAAGAAGAAGTGGCAATTCCAATTTAACGTATCCAAATTTAGAATTTTTGCCTTTTATCTTTTAGGGAGCTAAAAAACGAGTCTAACGGAGAAAGACCGAAGTATTTCAGACGTCATATGAAGAAGTTATGAGCAAAACAATCGGGATAAGAAACGATATTCGAGAACGGGAAGAAATTAGACTCTTATTTATAAAACTTCAATTATTTCCTCTTTATTTATCTCTCTTTGGATAATTCTATCATCATTAGCTCTCCCTAGATATTGAGTTCTTTGTATCTCTTAATAAATTCTACAGACTCCTTTCGGCTCTATTTGGCTTCATTCGGCTCCTTTTGTCTCTCTCTAGATCTTCAGTTCCTTATAGCTCTTAATATCCTTCATCATCTCATGTCGTCTCCATTTGGATCCTTTAGGCTCCATTCGGCTCCTTTTATCTCCTTTTGGCTCTCTCTAGCTCTTTATTTCCTTAGCTCTTAATATCCTTCTACAACTTATTTCGTCTCTATTTGGCTCCATTTGGATCCTTTAGGCTCCATTCGACTCCTTTTGTCTCCTTTTGGATCTCTCTATCTCTTCAGTTCCTTATAGCTCTTAATATCCTTCTACATCTCATTTCGGATCTATTTGGCTACATTCGGCTCCTTTAGGCTCAATTTTGCTTCATTCGGCTCCTTTTGTCTCCTTTTGGCTCTCTCTAGCTCTTTAGTTCCTTGTAGATCTTAATATCCTTCTACGGCTCATTTCGTCTCTATTTGGCTCCATTAGGCTCAATTTGGCTCCATTCGGCTCCTTTTCTCTCCTTTTGGCTCTCTCTAGCTCTTCAGTTCCTTATATCTCTTAATATCCTTCTACAACTTCTTTCGTCTCTATTTGGATCCATTCGGCTCCTTTAAGCTCAGTTTGGTTCTATTCGGCTCCTTTTGTCTCCTTTTATCTCTCTCTGGCTCTTCAGTTCCTTATAGCTCTTAATATCCTTCTACAACTCATTTCGTCTCTATTTTGCTCCTTTAGGCTCTCTCAAGCTGTTCATTTCCTTATAGCTCTAAATATCCTTCCACGACTCTTTTTGGCTATTTGAGCTCACTATGATTCCTTTCAACTCTCTTTAACTCATTGGCTGATGTATTATTAGATTTTCAAATAATTTTTTAAGGTTAATCATCCAAAAGGAACAAACGTACAAAGTGGAAGGAAGAAGAAGAGGCAATTCCAATTTAACGTATCCAAATTTAGAATTTTTGCCTTTTATCTTGTAGAGTTAAAAAATGAGTCAACGGAGAAAGACTGAAGTATTTCGGGCGTCATATGAAGAAGTATGAGCAAAACAATCGGGATAAACGATATTCCCGAGGAACGGAAGAAATTTGACTCTTGATTATAAAACTTCAAATGTTTCCTCTTTATTTATCTCTCTTTGGCTAATTCTATCATCTGTTAGCTCTCCCTAGATATTCAGTTCTTTGTATCTCTTAATATCATTCTACTGCTCCTTTCGCTCTATTTGGCTCCATTCGGCTCCTTTTGGCTCTCTCTAGCTCTTCGAGTTCCTTATAGCTCTTAATATCCTTCATCATCTCATGTCGTCTCTATTTGGATCCATTCGGCTCCTTTAAGCTCGATTTGGTTCTATTCGGCTCCCTTTTTGTCTCCTTTTATCTCTCTCTAGCTCTTTATTTCCTTGTAGCTCTTAATATCCTTCTACAACTCATTTGATCTCCTATTTGGCTCCTTTAGGCTCTCTCAAGCTGTTAATTTCCTTATAGCTCTAAATATCCTTCCACGACTCTTTTTGTCTATTTGAGCTCACTGTGATTCTTTTCAACTCTCTTTAACTCATTGGCAGATGTATTATTAGATTTTCAAATAATTTTTTAAGGTTAATCATCCAAAAGGAACAAACGTACCAAGTGGAAGGAAGAAGAAGTGGCAATTCCAATTTAACGTATCCAAATTTAGAATTTTTGTCTTTTATCTTGTAGAGAGCTAAAAAACGAGTCTAACGGAGAAAGACCGAAGTATTTCAGACGTCATATGAAGAAGTTATGAGCAAAACAATCGGGATAAGAAACGATATTCCCATGAACGGAAGAAATTAGACTCTTATTTATAAAACTTCAATTGTTTCCTCTTTATTTATCTCTCTTTGGATAATTCTATCATCTGTTAGCTCTCCCTAGATATTCAGTTCTTTGTATCTCTTAATAAATTCTACAGCTCCTTTCGGCTCTATTTGGCTCCATTCGGCTCCTTTTGTCTCTCTCTAGCTCTTCAGTTCCTTATAGCTCTTAATATCCTTCATCATCTCATGTCGTCTCTATTTGGATCCATTCGGATCCTTTAGGCTCCATTTGGCTCCTTTTATCTCCTTTTGGCTCTCTCTAGCTCTTAATATCCTTCATCATCTCATGTCGTCTCTATTTGGCTCCATTCGGATCCTTTAGGCTCCATTCGGCTCCTTTTGTCTCCTTTTGGATCTCTCTAGCTCTTCAGTTCCTTATAGCTCTTAATATCCTTCTACATCTCATTTCGTCTCTATTTGGCTACATTCGGCTCCTTTAGGCTCAATTTGGCTTCATTCGGCTCCTTTTGTCTCCTTTTGGCTCTCTCTAGCTCTTCAGTTCCTTGTAGATCTTAATATCCTTCTACGGCTCATTTCGTCTCTATTTGGCTCCATTAGGCTCAATTTGGCTCCATTCGGCTCCTTTTCTCTCCTTTTGGCTCTCTCTAGCTCTTCAGTTCCTTATATCTCTTAATATCCTTCTACAACTCCTTTCGTCTCTATTTGGCTCCATTCGGCTCCTTTAAGCTCAGTTTGGTTCTATTCGGCTCCTTTTGTCTCCTTTTATCTCTCTCTGGCTCTTCAGTTCCTTATAGCTCTTAATATCCTTCTACAACTCATTTCGTCTCTATTTGGCTCCTTTAGGCTCTCTCAAGCTGTTCATTTCCTTATAGCTCTAAATATCCTTCCACGACTCTTTTTGGCTATTTGAGCTCACTGTGATTCCTTTCAACTCTCTTTAACTCATTGGCTAATGTATTATTAGATTTTCAAATAATTTTTTAAGGTTAATCATCCAAAAGGAACAAACGACAAAGTGGAAGGAAGAAGAAGTGGCAATTCCAATTTAACGTATCCAAATTTAGAATTTTTGCCTTTTATCTTGTAGAGAGCTAAAAAACGAGTCTAACGGAGAAAGACCGAAGTATTTCAGACGTCATATGAAGAAGTTATGAGCAAATCAATCGGGATAAGAAACGATATTCCCATGAACGGAAGAAATTAGACTCTTATTTATAAAACTTCAATTGTTTCCTCTTTATTTATCTCTCTTTGGATAATTCTATCATCTGTTAGCTCTCCCTAGATATTCAGTTCTTTGTATCTCTTAATAAATTCTACAGCTCCTTTCGGCTGTATTTGGCTCCATTCGGCTCCTTTTGTCTCTCTCTAGCTCTTCAGTTCCTTATAGCTCTTAATATCCTTCATCATCTCATGTCGTCTCTATTTGGATCCATTCGGATCCTTTAGGCTCCATTTGGCTCCTTTTATCTCCTTTTGGCTCTCTCTAGCTCTTTATTTCCTTATAGCTCTTAATATCCTTCTACAACTTATTTCGTCTCTATTTGGCTCCATTTGGATCCTTTAGGCTCCATTCGACTCCTTTTGTCTCCTTTTGGATCTCTCTAGCTCTTCAGTTCCTTATAGCTCTTAATATCCTTCTACATCTCATTTCGTCTCTATTTGGCTACATTCGGCTCCTTTAGGCTCAATTTTGCTTCATTCGGCTCCTTTTGTCTCCTTTTGGCTCTCTCTAGCTCTTTAGTTCCTTGTAGATCTTAATATCCTTCTACGGCTCATTTCGTCTCTATTTGGCTCCATTAGGCTCAATTTGGCTCCATTCGGCTCCTTTTCTCTCCTTTTGGCTCTCTCTAGCTCTTCAGTTCCTTATATCTCTTAATATCCTTCTACAACTCCTTTCGTCTCTATTTGGCTCCATTCGGCTCCTTTAAGCTCAATTTGGTTCTATTCGGCTCCTTTTGTCTCCTTTTATCTCTCTTTAGCTCTTCAGTTCCTTATAGCTCTTAATATCCTTCTACAACTCATTTCGTCTCTATTTGGCTCCTTTAGGCTCTCTCAAGCTGTTCATTTCCTTATAGCTCTAAATATCCTTCCACGACTCTTTTTGGCTATTTGAGCTCACTGTGATTCCTTTCAACTCCTTTTAACTCATTAGCTGATGTATTATTAGATTTTCAAATAATTTTTAAGGTTAATCACCCAAAAGGAACAAACGTACAAAGTGGAAGGAAGAAGAAGTGGCAATTCCAATTTAACGTATCCAAATTTAGAATTTTTGCCTTTTATCTTGTAGAGAGCTAAAAAACGAGTCTAACAGGAGAAAGATCGAAGTATTTCAGACGTCATATGAAGAAGTATGAGCAAAACAATCGGGATAAGAAACGATATTCCAGGAACGGAAGAAATTTGACTCTTGATTATAAAACTTCAATTGTTTCCTCTTTATTTATCCCTCTTTGGCTAATTCTATCATATGTTAGCTCTCCCTAGATATTCAGTTCTTTGTATCTCTTAATATCATTCTCTGACTCCTTTCGGCTCTATTTGGCTCCATTCGGCTCCTTTTGGCTCCCTCTAGCTCTTAGTTCCTTATAGCTCTTAATATGCTTCATCATCTCATGTCGTCTCTATTTGGATCCATTCGGCTCCTTTAAGCTCGATTTGGTTCTATTCGGCTCCTTTTGTCTCCTTTTATCTCTCTCTAGCTCTTTATTTCCTTGAATCTCTTAATATCCTTCTACAACTCATTTCGTCTCTATTTGGCTCCTTTAGGCTCTCTCAAACTTTTCATTTCCTTATAGCTCTAAATATCCTTCCACGACTCTTTTTGGCTATTTGAGCTCACTGTGATTCTTTTCAACTCTCTTTAACTCATTGGCTGATGTATTATTAGATTTTCAAATAATTTTGTAAGGTTAATCATCCAAAAGGAACAAACGTACAAAGTGGAAGGAAGAAGAAGTGCCAATTCCAATTTAACGTATCCAAATTTAGAATTTTTGCCTTTTATCTTGTAGAGAGCTAAAAACGAAGTCCAACGGAGAAAGACCAGGAAGTATTTCGAGACGTCATATGAAGAAGTTATGAGCAAAACAATCGGGATAAGAAACGATATTCCCATGAACTAAGAAATTAGACTCTTATTTATAAAACTTCAATTGTTTCCTCTTTATTTATCTCTCTTTGGATAATTCTATCATCTCATTAGCTCTCCCTAGATATTAGTTCTTTATATCTCTTAATATCATTCTCTGACTCCTTTCGGCTCTATTTGGCTCCATTCGTCTCCTTTTGGCTCTCTCTAGCTCTTCAGTTCCTTATAGCTATTAATATCCTTCATCATCTCATGTCGTCTCTATTTGGATCCATTCGGATCCTTTAGGCTCCATTCGGCTCCTTTTATCTCCTTTTGGCTCTCTCTAGCTCTTTATTTCCTTGTAGCTCTTAATATCCTTCTACAACTTATTTCGTCTCTATTTGGCTCCATTTGGATCCTTTAGGCTCCATTCGACTCCTTTTGTCTCCTTTTGGATCTCTCTAGCTCTTTAGTTCCTTATAGCTCTTAATATCCTTCTACATCTCATTTCGTCTCTATTTGGCTACATTCGGCTCCTTTAGGCTCAATTTTGCTTCATTCAGCTCCTTTTGTCTCCTTTTGCTCTCTCTCTAGATATTCAGTTCCTTGTAGCTCTTAATATCCTTCTACGGCTCATTTCGTCTCTATTTGGCTCCATTAGGCTCAATTTGGCTCCATTCGGCTCCTTTTCTCTCCTTTTGGCTCTCTCTAGCTCTTCAGTTCCTTATATCTCTTAATATCCTTCTACAACTCCTTTCGTCTCTATTTGGATCCATTCGGCTCCTTTAAGCTCAGTTTGGTTCTATTCGGCTCATTTTGTCTCCTTTTATCTCTCTCTGGCTCTTCAGTTCCTTATAGCTCTTAATATCCTTCTACAACTCATTTCGTCTCTATTTTGCTCCTTTAGGCTCTCTCAAGCTGTTCATTTCCTTATAGCTCTAAATATCCTTCCACGACTCTTTTTGGCTATTTGAGCTCACTGTGATTCCTTTCAACTCCTTTTAACTCATTAGCTGATGTATTATTAGATTTTCAAATAATTTTTTAAGGTTAATCACCCAAAAGGAACAAACGTACAAAGTGGAAGGAAGAAGAAGTGGCAATTCCAATTTAACGTATCCAAATTTAGAATTTTTGCTTTTTATCTTGTAGAGAGCTAAAAAACGAGTCTAACGGAGAAAGACCGAAGTATTTCAGACGTCAAATGAAGAAGTATGAGCAAAACAATCGGGATAAGAAACGATATTCCCAGGAACGGAAGAAATTTGACTCTTGATTATAAAACTTCAATTGTTTCCTCTTTATTTATCTCTCTTTGGCTAATTCTATCATCTGTTAGCTCTCCCTAGATATTCAGTTCTTTGTATCTCTTAATATCATTCTACAGCTCCTTTCGGCTCTATTTGGCTCCATTCGGCTCCTTTTGGCTCTCTCTAGCTCTTCAGTTCCTTATAGCTCTTAATATGCTTCATCATCTCATGTCGTCTCTATTTGGATCCATTCGGCTCCTTTAAGCTCAGTTTGGTTCTATTCGGCTCCTTTTGTCTCCTTTTATCTCTCTCTAGCTCTTTATTTCCTTGAATCTCTTAATATCCTTCTACAACTCATTTCGTCTCTATTTGGCTCCTTTAGGCTCTCTCAAGCTTTTCATTTCCTTATAGCTCTAAATATCCTTCCACGACTCTTTTTGGCTATTTGAGCTCACTGTGATTCTTTTCAACTCTCTTTAACTCATTCGTCTCTATTTGGCTCCTTTAGGATGTATTATTAGATTTTCAAATAATTTTGTAAGGTTAATCATCCAAAAGGAACAAACGTACAAAGTGGAAGGAAGAAGAAGTGCCAATTCCAATTTAACGTATCCAAATTTAGAATTTTTGCCTTTTATCTTGTAGAGAGCTAAAAAACGAGTCTAACGGAGAAAGACCGAAGTATTTCAGACGTCATATGAAGAAGTTATGAGCAAAACAATCGGGATAAGAAACGATATTCCCATGAACGGAAGAAATTAGACTCTTATTTATAAAACTTCAATTGTTTCCTCTTTATTTATCTCTCTTTGGCTAATTCTATCATCTGTTAGCTCTCCCTAGATATTCAGTTCTTTATATCTCTTAATATCATTCTACAACTCCTTTCGGCTCTATTTGGCTCCATTCGTATCCTTTTGGCTCTCTCTAGCTCTTCAGTTCCTTATAGCTCTTAATATCCTTCATCATCTCATGTCGTCTCTATTTGGATCCATTCGGATCCTTTAGGCTCCATTCGGCTCCTTTTATCTCCTTTTGGCTCTCTCTAGCTCTTTATTTCCTTGTAGCTCTTAATATCCTTCTACAACTTATTTCGTCTCTATTTGGCTCCATTTGGATCCTTTAGGCTCCATTCGACTCATTTTGTCTCCTTTTGGATCTCTTTAGCTCTTCAGTTCCTTATAGCTCTTAATATCCTTCTACATCTCATTTCGTCTCTATTTGGCTATATTCGGCTCCTTTAGGCTCAATTTTGCTTCATTCGGCTCCTTTTGTCTCCTTTTGTCTCTCTCTAGCTCTTTAGTTCCTTGTAGCTCTTAATATCCTTCTACGGCTCATTTCGTCTCTATTTGGCTACATTCGGCTCCTTTAGGCTCAATTTTGCTTCATTCGGCTCCTTTTGTTTCCTTTTGGCTCTCTCTAGCTCTTTAGTTCCTTGTAGATCTTAATATCCTTTTACGGCTCATTTCGTCTCTATTTGGCTCCATTAGGCTCAATTTGGCTCCATTCGGCTCCTTTTCACTCATTTTGGCTCTCTCTAGCTCTTCAGTTCCTTATATCTCTTAATATCCTTCTACAACTCATTTCGTCTCTATTTGGCTCCATTCGGCTCCTTTAAGATCAGTTTGGTTCTATTCGGCTCCTTTTGTCTCCTTTTATCTCTCTCTGGCTCTTCAGTTCCTTATAGCTCTTAATATCCTTCTACAACTCATTTCGTCTCTATTTGGCTCCTTTAGGCTCTCTCAAGCTCTTCATTTACATAGCTCTAAATATCCTTCCACGACTCTTTTTGGCTATTTGAGATCATTGTGATTCCTTTCAACTCTCTTTAACTCATTGGATGATGTATTATTAGATTTTCAAATAATTTTTTTAGGTTAATCATCCAAAAGGAACAAACGTACAAAGTGGAAGGAAGAAGAAGTGGCAATTCCAATTTAACGTATCCAAATTTAGAATTTTTGCCTTTTATCTTGTAGAGAGCTAAAAAACGAGTCTAACGCAGAAAGACCGAAGTATTTCAGACGTCATATGAAGAAGTATGAGCAAAACAATCGGGATAAGAAACGATATTCCCAGGAACGGAAGAAATTTGACTCTTGATTATAAAACTTCAATTGTTTCCTCTTTATTTATCTCTCTTTGGCTAATTCTATCATCTGTTAGCTCTCCCTAGATATTCAGTTCTTTGTATCTCTTAATATCATTCTACAGCTCCTTTCGGCTCTATTTGGCTCCATTCGGCTCCTTTTGGCTCCCTCTAGCTCTTCAGTTCCTTATAGCTCTTAATATGCTTCATCATCTCATGTCGTCTCTATTTGGATCCATTCGGCTCCTTTAAGCTCAGTTTGGTTCTATTCGGCTCCTTTTGTCTCCTTTTATCTCTCTCTAGCTCTTTATTTCCTTGAATCTCTTAATATCCTTCTACAACTCATTTCGTCTCTATTTGGCTCCTTTAGGCTCTCTCAAGCTTTTCATTTCCTTATAGCTCTAAATATCCTTCCACGACTCTTTTTGGCTATTTGAGCTCACTGTGATTCTTTTCAACTCTCTTTAACTCATTGGCTGATGTATTATTAGATTTTCAAATAATTTTTTTAGGTTAATCATCCAAAAGGAACAAACGTACAAAGTGGAAGGAAGAAGAAGTGGCAATTCCAATTTAACGTATCCAAATTTAGAATTTTTGCCTTTTATCTTGTAGAGAGCTAAAAAAACGAGTCTAACGGAGAAAGACCGAAGTATTTCAGACGTCATATGAAGAAGTATGAGCAAAACAATCGGGATAAGAAACGATATTCCCAGGAACGGAAGAAATTTGACTCTTGATTATAAAACTTCAATTGTTTCCTCTTATTTATCTCTCTTTGGCTAATTCTATCATCTTTTAGCTCTCCCTAGATCTTCAGTTCTTTATATCTCTTAATATCATTCTACAACTCCTTTAGGCTCTATTTGGCTCCATTCGGCTCCTTTTGGCTCTCTCTAGCTCTTCAGTTCCTTATAGCTCTTAATATCCTTCATCATCTCATGTCGTCTCTATTTGGATCCATTCGGATCCTTTAAGCTCAGTTTGGTTCTATTCGGCTCCTTTTGTCTCCTTTTATCTCTCTCTAGCTCTTTATTTCCTTGTAGCTCTTAATATCCTTCTACAACTCATTTCGTCTCTATTTGGCTCCTTTAGGCTCTCTCAAGCTTTTCATTTCCTTATAGCTCTAAATATCCTTCCACGACTCTTTTTGGCTATTTGAGCTCACTGTGATTCTTTTCAACTCTCTTTAACTCATTGGCTGATGTATTATTAGATTTTCAAATAATTTTTTAAGGTTAATCATCCAAAAGGAACAAACGTACAAAGTGGAAGGAAGAAGAAGTGGCAATTCCAATTTAACGTATCCAAATTTAGAATTTTTGCCTTTTATCTTGTAGAGAGCTAAAAAACGAGTCTAACGGAGAAAGACCGAAGTATTTCAGACGTCATATGAAGAAGTATGAGCAAAACAATCGGGATAAGAAACGATATTCCCAGGAACGGAAGAAATTTGACTCTTGATTATAAAACTTCAATTGTTTCCTCTTTATTTATCTCTCTTTGGCTAATTCTATCATCTGTTAGCTCTCCCTAGATATTCAGTTCTTTATATCTCTTAATATCATTCTACAGCTCCTTTCGGCTCTATTTGGCTCCATTCGTATCCTTTTGGCTCTCTCTAGCTCTTCAGTTCCTTATAGCTCTTAATATCCTTCATCATCTCATGTCGTCTCTATTTGGATCCATTCGGATCCTTTTATCTCCTTTTGGCTCTCTCTAGCTCTTTATTTCCTTGTAGCTCTTAATATCCTTCTACAACTTATTTCGTCTCTATTTGGCTCCATTTGGATCCTTTAGGCTCCATTCGACTCATTTGTCTCCTTTTGGATCTCTTTAGCTCTTAGTTCTTATAGCTCTTAATATCCTTCTACATCTCATTTCGTCTCTATTTGGCTACATTCGGCTCCTTTAGGCTCAATTTTGCTTCATTCGGCTCCTTTTGTCTCTCTCTAGCTCTTTAGTTCCTTGTAGCTCTTAATATCCTTCTACGGCTCATTTCGTCTCTATTTGGCTACATTCGGCTCCTTTAGGCTCAATTTTGCTTCATTCGGCTCCTTTTGTTTCCTTTTGGCTCTCTCTAGCTCTTTAGTTCCTTGTAGATCTTAATATCCTTTTACGGCTCATTTCGTCTCTATTTGGCTCCATTAGGCTCTATTTGGCTCCATTCGGCTCCTTTTCACTCATTTTGGCTCTCTCTAGCTCTTCAGTTCCTTATATCTCTTAATATCCTTCTACAACTCATTTCGTCTCTATTTGGCTCCATTCGGCTCCTTTAAGCTCAGTTTGGTTCTATTCGGCTCCTTTTGTCTCCTTTTATCTCTCTCTGGCTCTTCAGTTCCTTATAGCTCTTAATATCCTTCTACAACTCATTTCGTCTCTATTTGGCTCCTTTAGGCTCTCTCAAGCTCTTCATTTACATAGCTCTAAATATCCTTCCACGACTCTTTTTGGCTATTTGAGATCATTGTGATTCCTTTCAACTCTCTTTAACTCATTGCATGATGTATTATTAGATTTTCAAATAATTTTTTTAGGTTAATCATCCAAAAGGAACAAACGTACAAAGTGGAAGGAAGAAGAAGTGGCAATTCCAATTTAACGTATCCAAATTTAGAATTTTTGCCTTTTATCTTGTAGAGAGCTAAAAAAAAACGAGTCTAACGGAGAAAGACCGGAAGTATTTCAGGACGTCATATGAAGAAGTATGAGCAAAACAATCGGGATAAGAAACGATATTCCCAGGAACGGAAGAAATTTGACTCTTGATTATAAAACTTCAATTGTTTCCTCTTTATTTATCTCTCTTTGGCTAATTCTATCATCTGTTAGCTCTCCCTAGATATTCAGTTCTTTGTATCTCTTAATATCATTCTCTGACTCCTTTCGGCTCTATTTGGCTCCATTCGGCTCCTTTTGGCTCCCTCTAGCTCTTCAGTTCCTTATAGCTCTTAATATGCTTCATCATCTCATGTCGTCTCTATTTGGATCCATTCGGCTCCTTTAAGCTCAGTTTGGTTCTATTCGGCTCCTTTTGTCTCCTTTTATCTCTCTCTAGCTCTTTATTTCCTTGTAGCTCTTAATATCCTTCTACAACTCATTTCGTCTCTATTTGGCTCCTTTAGGCTCTCTCAAGCTTTTCATTTCCTTATAGCTCTAAATATCCTTCCACGACTCTTTTTGGCTATTTGAGCTCATCCTTTGTGATTCTTTTCAACTCTCTTTAACTCATTGGCTGATGTATTATTAGATTTTCAAATAATTTTTTTAGGTTAATCATCCAAAAGGAACAAACGTACAAAGTGGAAGGAAGAAGAAGTGGCAATTCCAATTTAACGTATCCAAATTTAGAATTTTTTGCCTTTTATCTTGTAGAGAGCTAAAAAAAGTTTGAAAAGACCGAAGTATTTCGGACGTCATATGAAGAAGTATGAGCAAAACAATCGGGATAAGAAACGATATTCCCAGGAACGGAAGAAATTAGACTCTTGATTATAAAACTTCATTTGTTTCCTATTTATTTATCTCTCTTTGGCTAATTCTATCATCTGTTAGCTCTCCCTAGATATTCAGTTCTTTATATCCATTAATATCATTCTACTGACTCCTTTCGGCTCTATTTGGCTCCATTCGGCTCCTTTTGGCTCTCTCTAGCTCTTCAGTTCCTTATAGCTCTTAATATCCTTCATCATCTCATGTCGTCTCTATTTGGATCCATTCGGCTCCTTTAAGCTCAGTTTGGTTCTATTCGGCTCCTTTTGTCTCCTTTTATCTCTCTCTAGCTCTTTATTTCCTTGTAGCTCTTAATATCCTTCTACAACTCATTTCGTCTCTATTTGGCTCCTTTAGGCTCTCTCAAGTTGTTCATTTCCTTATAGCTCTAAATATCCTTCCACGACTCTTTTTGGCTATTTGAGCTCACTGTGATTCCTTCCAACTCTCTTTAACTCATTCGCTGCTGTATTATTAGATTTTCAAATAATTTTTTAAGGTTAATCATCCAAAAGGAACAAACGTACAAAGTGGAAGGAAGAAGAAGTGGCAATTCCAATTTAACGTATCCAAATTTAGAATTTTTGCCTTTTATCTTGTAGAGAGCTAAAAAACGAGTCTAACGGAGAAAGACCGAAGTATTTCAGACGTCATATGAAGAAGTTATGAGCAAAACAATCGGGATAAGAAACGATATTCCCATGAACGTAAGAAATATGACTCTTGATTATAAAACTTAATTGTTTCCTCTTTATTTATCTCTCTTTGGCTAATTCTATCATCTGTTAGCTCTCCCTAGATCTTCAGTTCTTTGTATCTCTTAATATCATTCTACAGCTCCTTTCGGCTCTATTTGGCTCCATTCGGCTCCTTTTGGATCTCTCTAGCTCTTCAGTTCCTTATAGCTCTTAATATCCTTCTACATCTCATGTCATCTCTATTTGGCTTCATTCGGCTCCTTTTGTCTCCTTTTGGCTCTCTCTAGCTCTTTAGTTCCTTGTAGCTCTTAATATCCTTCTACGGCTCATTTCGTCTCTATTTGGCTCCATTAGGCTCAATTTGGCTCCTTTTCTTTCCTTTTGGCTCTCTCTAGATCTTCAGTTCCATATAGCTCTTAATATCCTTCTACGACTCATTTCGTCTCTATTTGGCTCCATTCGGCTCCTTTAAGCTCAGTTTGGTTCTATTCGGCTCCTTTTGTCTCCTTTTATCTCTCTGGCTCTTCAGTTCCTTATAGCTCTTAATATCCTTCTACAACTCATTTCGTCTCTATTTGGCTCCTTTAGGCTCTCTCAAGCTGTACATTTCCTTATAGCTCTAAATATCCTTCCACGACTCTTTTTGGCTATTTGAGCTCACTGTGATTCCTTTCAACTCTCTTTAACTCATTGGCTAATGTATTATTAGATTTTCAAATAATTTTTTAAGGTTAATCATCCAAAAGGAACAAACGACAAAGTGGAAGGAAGAAGAAGAAGTGGCAATTCCAATTTAACGTATCCAAATTTAGAATTTTTGCATTTTATCTTGTAGAGAGCTAAAAAACGAGTCTAACGGAGAAAGACCGAAGTATTTCAGACGTCATATGAAGAAGTTATGAGCAAAACAATCGGGATAAGAAACGATATTCCCATGAACGGAAGAAATTAGACTCTTATTTATAAAACTTCAATTGTTTCCTCTTTATTTATCTCTCTTTGGCTAATTCTATCATCTCATTAGCTCTCCCTAGATATTCAGTTCTTTGTATCTCTTAATATCATTCTGACTCCTTTAGGCTCTATTTGGCTCCATTCGGCTCCTTTTGTCTCTCTCTAGCTCTTCAGTTCCTTATAGCTCTTAATATCCTTCATCATCTCATGTCGTCTCTATTTGGATCCATTCGGATCCTTTTATCTCCTTTTGGCTCTCTTTAGCTCTTTATTTCCTTGTAGCTCTTAATATCCTTCTACAACTTATTTCGTCTCTATTTGGCTCCATTTGGATCCTTTAGGCTCCATTCGACTCCTTTTGTCTCCTTTTGGATCTCTCTAGCTCTTCAGTTCCTTATAGATCATAATATCCTTCTACATCTCATTTCATCTCTATTTGGCTACATTCGGCTCCTTTAGGCTCAATTTTGCTTCATTCGGCTCCTTTTGTCTCCTTTTGGCTTTCTCTAGCTCTTTAGTTCCTTGTAGCTCTTAATATCCTTCTACGGCTCATTTCGTCTCTATTTGGCTACATTCGGCTCCTTTAGGCTCAGTTTGGTTCTATTCGGCTCCTTTGGTCTCCTTTTATCTCTCTAGATCTTCGGTTCCTTATAGCTCTTAATATCCTTCTACAACTCATTTCGTCTCTATTTGGCTCCTTTAGGCTCTCTCAAGCTGTTCATTTCCTTATAGCTCTAAATATCCTTCCACGACTCTTTTTGGCTATTTGATCTCACTGTGATTCCTTTCAACTCTCTTTAACTCATTGGCTAATGTATTATTTGATTTTCAAATAATTTTTTAAGATTAATCATCCAAAAGGAACAAACGTACAAAGTGGAAGGAAGAAGAAGTGGCAATTCCAATTTAACGTATCCAAATTTAGAATTTTTGCCTTTTATCTTGTAGAGAGCTAAAAAACGAGTCTAACGGAGAAAGACCGAAGTATTTCGGGCGTCATATGAAGTTATGAGCAAAACAATCGATAAGATAAACGATATTCCCATGAACGGAAGAAATTAGACTCTTATTTATAAAACTTCAATTGTTTCCTCTTTATTTATCTCTCTTTGGCTAATTCTATCATCTGTTAGCTCTCCCTAGATATTCAGTTCTTTATATCTCTTACTATCATTCTACAGCTCCTTTCGGCTCTATTTGGCTCCATTCGGCTCCTTTTGGCTCTCTCTAGCTCTTCAGTTCCTTATAACTCTTAATATCCTTCATCATCTCATGTCGTCTCTATTTGGATCCATTCGGCTCCTTTTATCTCCTTTTGGCTCTCTCTAGCTCTTTATTTCCTTGTAGCTCTTAATATCCTTCTACAACATGATTCGTCTCTATTTGGCTCCATTTGGATCCTTTAGGCTCCTTTCGACTCCTTTTGTCTCCTTTTGGATCTCTCTAGCTCTTCAGTTCATTATAGCTCTTAATATCCTTCTACATCTCATTTCGTCTCTATTTGGCTACATTCGGCTCCTTTAGGCTCAATTTTGCTTCATTCGGCTCCTTTTGTCTCCTTTTGGCTCTCTCTAGCTCTTTAGTTCCTTGTAGCTCTTAATATCCTTCTACGGCTTATTTCGTCTCTATTTGGCTCCATTCGGCTCCCTCTTTCTCTCCTTTTGGCTCTCTCTAGCTCTTGATTCCTTATATCTCTTAATATCCTTCTAAAACTCATTTCGTCTCTATTTGGCTCCATTCGGCTCCTTTAAGCTCAGTTTGGTTCTATTCGGCTCCTTTTGTCTCTTTTTATCTCTCTCCCTGGCTCTTCAGTTCCTTATAGCTCTTAATATCCTTCTACAACTCATTTCGTCTCTATTTGGCTCCTTTAGGCTCTCTCAAGCTGTTCATTTCCTTATAGCTCTAAATATCCTTCCACGACTCTTTTTGGCTATTTGAGCTCACTGTGATTCCTTTCAACTCTCTTTAACTCATTGGCTGATGTATTATTTGATTTTCAAATAATTTTTTAAGGTTAATCATCCAAAAGGAACAAACGTACAAAGTAGAAGGAAGAAGAAGTGGCAATTCCAATTTAACGTATCCAAATTTAGAATTTTTGCATTTTATCTTGTAGAGAGCTAAAAAACGAGTCTAACGGAGAAAGACCGAAGTATTTCAGACGTCATATGAAGAACTATGAGCAAAATAATCGGGATAAGAAACGATATTCCCAGGAACGGAAGAAATTTGACTCTTGATTTATCTCTGTTTGGCTAATTCTATCATCTGTTAGCTCTCCCTAGATATTCAGTTCTTTGTATCTCTTAATATCATTCTACAGCTCCTTTCGGCTCTATTTGGCTCCATTTGGTTCCTTTTGGCTCTCTCTAGCTCTTCAGTTCCTTATAGCTCTTAATATCCTTCATGATCTCATGTCGTCTCTATTTGGTTCCATTCGGCTCCTTTAAGCTCAGTTTGGTTCTATTCGGCTCCTTTTGTCTCCTTTTATCTCTCTCTAGCTCTTTATTTCCTTGTAGCTCTTAATATCCTTCTACAACTCATTTCGTCTCTATTTGGCTCCTTTAGGCTCTCTCAAGCTGTTCATTTCCTTATAGCTCTAAATATCCTTCCATGACTCTTTTTGGCTATTTGAGCTTACTGTGATTCTTTTCAACTCTCTTTAACTCATTGGCTGATTATTATTAGATTTTCAAATAATTTTTAAGGTTAATCATCAAAAAGGAACAAACATACAAAGTGGAAGGAAGAAGAAGTGGCAATTCCAATTTAACGTATCCAAATTTAGAATTTTGACTTTTATCTTGTAAAGAGCTAAAAAACGAGTCTAACGGAGAAAGACCGAAGTATTTCAGACGTCATATGAAGAATTTATGAGCAAAACAATCGGGATAAGAAACTATATTCCCATGAACGGAAGAAATTAGACTCTTATTTATAAAACTTCAATTGTTTCCTCTTTATTTATCTCTCTTTGGCTAATTCTATCATCTGTTAGCTCTCCCTAGATATTCAGTTCTTTGTATCTCTTAATATCATTCTACAGCTCCTTTCGGCTCTATTTGGCTCCATTCGGCTCATTTTGGCTCTCTCTAGCTCTTCAGTTCCTTATAGCTCTTAATATCCTTCATCATCTCATGTCGTCTCTATTTGGATCCATTCGGCTCCTTTAAGCTCAGTTTGGTTCTATTCGGCTCCTTTTGTCTCCTTTTATCTCTCTCTAGCTCTTTATTTCCTTGTAGCTCTTAATATCATTCTACAACTCATTTCGTCTCTATTTGGCTCCTTTAGGCTCTCTCAAGCTGTTCATTTCCTTATATCTCTAAATATCCTTCCACGACTCTTTTTGGCTATTTGAGCTCACTGTGATTCTTTTAAACTCTCTTTAACTCATTGGCTGATGTATTATTAGATTTTCAAATAATTTTTTAAGGTTAATCATCCAAAAGGAACAAATGTACAAAGTGGAAGGAAGAAGAAGTGGCAATTCCAATTTAACGTATCCAAATTTAGAATTTTTGCCTTTGATCTTATCCTCGTTGGAAGATAAAGCCTCTTCCACACGCTTAACCAGCACAAATCGACTAGTGACTTTCTTGGTTGTGGCCATATGTCCGTACTTCTCCCAGATTCTGGTGTACAACGCCTCATACTTAGCCGGAGACTTTGAAGCCGCCTAACCAAGACATGACCTCGGATAAGGAACCAAGTACGGGGGATCAAAAATGGCGCCTGCAACTGGCCTCACGACTCGCAAAGGGTCTTCTTCCATGTCTACGGCAGCAACCGTCAGGGGATCATCCACTGTTTGAACCACATCTGTTCCCTGCGATTGGCTAGCTCCCATCTCCGAGTCACTGGCAGTGGTCACCAAATATAAGTTTTCGTGTGGCTCCACCCCAGAATCGTCCTCCGAACCATATTCCTCCTGCGACCTTGAGTTAGACATTTTCAAAAGAAGAAACGGAAGAAGAAAGGAAAAGAAGCGCGAAACTCACCGAACCACTTAGAAAAAGAACCAAAGGTCTTCTTTGGAGGAATCACTCACTCGTCGAACTTTCTTCTTTCTCGACTCATCACCGCTATGAGAAGGCTCGGTCGCTTAGGAATTCTTTGAAGAAATTGCCGTCTCGCAACGCAAGGGCAATAAAGCATTAACACTCTCGAAGCCCCGAGGAAACAAGACACATGTTTTCGGTAGAAATTCACGTATTTTGAGACAAATCAACGAAGAGGCGACACATACCAGTTATTGGAAGAATGAAAGACACGAGAGCTGCGGGAGGATCTTTTGAAACCGTCAGGAACCGCCAAAGACGATTCTTCGTTCTCCGTTCCTTGGCTCGGGACTTTCCGAGTTGCTAGGCAACTTTCGCTTGAGATCTCTCAACATTGGATACTTCTTCAAAACTGGGAAGGTTTACAACGAACATTCTCCACCACGTCATTTACAAAATCTTGGATCATAATAAACTCGTCGCACTTTGAGAACTCATTATACCGAAGGTCGTCGAAGTTACTCTTCCATTTGAAAGAAGGGAAGGCGGATACCCGGATCAAGGGCACTGGCATTAAGGGCGGCACGCAATGAATCCTTAGGGATCACCTGGTGGTAAGCAAGAGGCACCCCTTGATCGAAACCCATGTGACGAGCAGCACGGTCAATATTGTAAGCAGCTATCTGGAAAGACCCCATGAAGAAAGACGGCATATAACCGGACATGCAGCTTTGAATAAACAAGTTTTCACCAACGCTCAAATCGCCATAAGAAGACAAAGACATGATCGGAGCGAAGCAAAGGTGTCAATTTGAGTCACCGACCTATGGACCGGCTTTCATAGGCGAAATCGATTTCATACGACTTGTCAAGAAGACTAACCAAGCTCATGCCAACCTTTGACGCCTGTTCACCCATCGAAGAATTCGGGAACCCCCCAACTCGCGGGAATCGAAGGCATCGGTTTGGAGCATACTTCTCAAAGTGCTCCCATAGCCAGACTTTGCGAGAAAAGCAACGTGCACATATGAATCCACTTTCATGAAACCATTCGAAACTCGCATGTTCGCAACTAGGTGATCCAAATACACATACAGGGAACCGAGGAATAGCTTGCCAATGAGAAGAACTTCACCTTTTGCCAACTTCACAGCAATCGCTAGCAACTCGGTCTTATCTCCTTCTTTCCCGAACCGTCATCAAAAATGTCTCTAGACAAAGAGAGCCAAAAATGCTGCAACGTGAAGATCATTTTCTGTTTAGGTGTAAGCTCAATAGGAAACCATTGAGATATCCACCATGTTAAAAGGCACCTTTCATCCTCTTCCAGGACAGAATCCTTCGACTTCGCAGGTGGAGTCTTTCCGAGTGAAATCTCCCAACTTAGCGGCAAGGTCATCCCGCATCTTCACCTCACTTTCCGATAATTGGATGTTAAGATTCCCAGTTACCGGAAGATTCAGAAAGAGAGCCACACTCTCCAAGGAGAAAGTTATCTCACCACATCTACATATGATCGTATGGGTGTCCGAACACCATCTGGAGATGAAAGAAAACCAAGCTCCGAGATATCCTTCCTAATCGGAGATTTACATCAAGCCTGAAAGATCAATAATCAAGGGCCGAGTCGGGTTGGTGTTTATGTGCTCCTTACTCACCATGAACTCAACCCATCTATCAAAAGAACGCAATGGGCTTTGACACATCCCGAAATCAATGTTGGAAGAGGAATATACCCCTTTATGAAGACAGAACCGTATGGTGTTCTCTCGCGAACCGAACGTGTCTTCTTTTCATCTTCACCACTAGGTTAACAAAATTGGCACGAAACCCGGGGTGATTTTCCGAGCAGAGGCAAGTTTTTGGCGAAGAATTCATCATCCGTGTTTGGTTTTGGAACTATGGACATCCTTCGATGAGGCGAAATTTTGTTCGGGTAACATCTTGTTGGATTTCTTCATAACAATTTAGTAACAAGATATCTCGCACACGGAGAAAAAACAAAATTATCTCCCGACACATAACCGCACCGAGCAAAAGGAAAACCTGAAATACAAAAAAAAAAAAAAAAAAAAAGAGGGCGTATTCTTTACTGGCTCAAGACTGCACACGCAATATTTTCTTCGGGTTCAAAACCATATACGCAGTATTTTATACGGGCTCAAGTGCGTCTGCAGTATCCTTCTTCGGGTTCAAAATCGCACGCTGAGATTTCTTTCAGATCGAAAATTCATATATGCAATATTTCTGCGGGTTCAAGTCATATGAAGCATATATACAATATTCTTCTTCGGGATTCATATACGTATTCTCTACGGGTTCAAAGTTGCACACGTGAGATTTTCTTTTGGTTCAAAATTATATACGCAGTATTTTATACGGGCTCAAGTGCGTCTGCAGTATCCTTCTTCGGGTTCAAAATTATATATGGAGCATTTTTCTAGGGGTTCAAAACTGCACGCGCAATATTTCTTTCAAGACCGAAAATTCATATATGCAATATTTCCTGCGTGTTCGAAGTCATATGAAGCATATATACAGTATTCTTCTTCGGGATTCATATACTTTGATATTCTCTGGGTTCAAAACTACACACGCAGATTTTTTGTGGTTCAAAATTATATACGTGTGATTTTATACGGGCTCAAGTGCGTCTCTGCAGATCCTTCTTCGGGTTCAAAATTATATATGGAGCACTTTCCTACGGGGTTCGAATAATATATACGATATTTCCCTTGTTGCATACATACAATATTTTCTACAAGAGACACACTAAGAAATTATATGCGCAATATCATTGCAAGGATTATAAAGAAAAACGCCTACTCTTAGGGTTTGCACCTACATGAAAAGGGAAACAAGAGAAGTCCGGGAAGACATGCATGGAAGCCGGTTTTTCTTTGTGACTCTGCCGCTAGTAGGAAAGGATGAAAGGAATAAGGTGCAAGATGAGAGAAATGGATTTTATATATATATGGGCGTGAGGATTCTGAAATAGGGAAGGATTTCCCTTTACCAAAAATCGTGCGGGCTCACAAGAACGCCCAACTTCCCAATGCCGCCCAAGGTGCCCCGGTCCCACCAGCTAGCATGCTCAGTTTCCCAACTCGCAACAAATTCCCAATGCCGCCCAAGTTACGCCGGTCCCACCAGCTAGCACGCTCAGTTTCCCAACTCGCAACCACTTCCCAATGCCGCCCATGTTGCACCGGTCCCACCAATTGCGCCAACTCCCCAGTACCGCCCAAGTTGCACCAGTCCCAACTCACGCCAACTTCCCAATGACCGCCGAAGTCACGCCAACAAGCACGCTCAGTTTCCTAACTCGCGTCAACTTCTCAATGCCGCCCAGCTTCTTGTCTCTCAATGATGTTGACTTCCCAGCTGCGCCAGCCTCCCGATTTGTGCAAAACTGCCAGAGGCAAGGATTCCAAATCCTATTTATAAAAGGTCGAGACAAATCTTCTTAATTCTCTTTACGATTTGCTCTTTGATAGTCTGTCACCATCTTATGCTTACCTCGCAACAAAGCTCTGTTCCGATCTAAGCGGGGACTTAATGTTGATGGTGGTTTTTAAACAAAGGGTAAAATCGTAAAACCCCAAATAACCTAATGTCACCGGTGACACATTTATTAGAACATTTAATGCATGCGATCAAGTAATTAATAGGGGTTATTTTTTTCAAATTAGGGTTACAAACGAACAAAACCCCTAATTCACCTCCGTGCCAATGGCAAATCATTCGGCCCACACTCTAGCCCGAGCTAGCCGTATCTCTATGCCAATAGAAAATCATGCCAGCCCATACCAAATGCGCCGAAGCATACCATGCTAGCCGCACCTCCGTGCCAATGGCAAATCATGCCGCCCACACCTAGCCCGAGCTAGCCGCATCTCTATGCCAATGGCAAATCATGCCAGCCATACTAAATGCGCTAAGCATACCATGCTAGCCGCACTCCGTGCCAATGGCAAATCATGCCAGCCACACCTAGCCCGAGCTAGCATCTCTATGCCAATGGCAAACCATGCTGTGCCATACCAAACGCGCCGAAGCATGCCAACCATGCTAGCCGCACCTCCGTGCCAATGGAAAATCATGCCAGCCACACCTAGCCCAAGATGGCCGCATCTCTATGCCAATGGCAAACCATGCCAGCCATACCAAACGCGCCGAAGCATGCCAACCATGCTAGCCGCACCTCCGTGCCAATGGCAAATCATCCCACCACACCTAGCCCAAGCTAGCAAAGCATCTCTATGCCAATGGCAAACCACGCCTGACCATACCAAACGCGGGCTGAAGCATGCCAACCATGCTAGTTGCACCCCCGTGCCAATGGCAAATCATGCCAGCCACACTTAACCCGAGCTAGCCAGCCGCCATGCCAAACACACTCGCTTTGGCCCTAGCTACCCTAGTCACGCCACGCCAAGCCAAACACCCTTACCTTGGCCCCAGACGCGCCATGCCAAAGTAGCGCCCGCACCTAGGCTTGCAAACCATGCAACCTAGGCCAAATTGGCCACGCATGCCATTGGCACATGCCAACACGCTCGCTGGTAGCTTTTTCTACCAAGACGCGACCCAAATTGGCCACGCATGCCATTGGCACATGCCAACACGCTCGATGGTAGCTTTTTCTACCAAGGCGCGACCCAAATTGGCCACGCATGCCATTGGAACATGCCAACACGCTCGCCGGTAGCTTTTTCTACCAAGGCGCGACCCAAATTGGCCACGCATGCCATTGGCACATGCCAACACGCTCGGTAGCTTTTTCTACCAAGGCGCGACCCAAATTGGCCACGCATGCCATTGGCACATGCCAACACGCTCGCTGGTAGCTTTTTCTACCAAGGCGCGACCCAAATTGGCCACGCGTGCCATTGGAACATGCCAACATGCTCGCTGGTAGCTTTTTCTTACCAAACCGTGGCCCTAATGGCCGAGCATGCCATTGGCACATGCCAACATGCGTCACTAGTAGTTTTTCTCACCAGGGCGTGGCCCTAATGGCCAAGCATGTCGTTGGCACATGCCAACATGCGTCACTGGTAGCCTTTCTTACCCGACTGTGGACCTAATGGCCGAGCATGCCATTGGCACATGCCAACACGCTCGCTGGTAGCTTTTCTCACCAGGGCGTGGCCCTAATGGCCAAGCATGCCGTTGGCACATGCCAACATGCGCCATCGGGTAGCTTTTCTTACTGTGTCAGTGACTTATTGGCCACGCATGCCATTGGCACATGCCAACACGCTCGCTGGTATCTTTCATTACCTAGCTGTGGCCCTAATACACGCTGGTAGCCTAACTTGCAAGACGTGCGAAACTAGGCCAACTTGGCCGTACGCGCCATTGGCGCATGCCAAAACCCACGCTGGCAGCCACTTACATTCAACGTACAACCTACCACCAAGGCATTCCACACATGCCATTGTCACATGCCACACGCCACTAGCAGCTCTGGCATTGCCACTTGCGCTCGAGGTGCTACTGCGCAACAAAGGCATTCCGCACATGCCATATGCGCCCCTTAGCACCACTTGCACTCAAGATGCAACCAACACTCGAGACATCAACAAAAACTGGGGATGCTTTCCGGGGTCTTGGTTTGGCGGTCACAGCTTTGGTAGCGTACACTACGCTCACATTAAGAAAGCGTGAAAAGGAATAAAGCGGTCAAATAAATGAGGAAATAATGGTGAAAATGTTTTCACCCATTAACACCATGCGGTTACCACCTCCTCCCATTATTTCATCCTTTACTCTCTTCCTTCATGAGGCCAGAGAACGTTTCAATCTCGACTTGTATAAATAGGTCTTACCTATTTCCACCGGACAACAAGTCTCGTCAGAGAAAATACTACACTCTCGGAAAAGGAAACTTTGCAAGCTCTCCAAAAGGCTTTCATCTCTTGCAAGCTTCCGAAGCTTCCACTTTCCCGATACAAGTCGAGACACTACTCTCCTGCACTATTCCCGGTCTCAACACCTTTCTTTGCTTCCCTCCCCAAATCAACCCTTCTCTTCCACTTTGTGCATCAAGCAAGTCCGGAACGACCATTTCTTGGTTTAAAAGTTGGGTATGCATTGATCTCTCGAATCTATAAAGTGCTCACGTGGCAAAGACATTTGTTTAGGTTTGAACCGAGTTTCTCACTCACCTACCGAATTTACCGAAATCGGCAGAAACGATTTTTACCCATAAACAACCATGCTATTAACTCTATTTATCTATATTTAGCTCTCAAGTTTATTGTAGCTCACAGTATCCTTCTACTGCTCATTTCGTCTCTATTTTTGCAATATAGTTGCTCTATTTTGGCTCCTTTCGGCTCAGGTGGGGAAACTATACATGTTTCGACCCATGTATATGCGAGTATACCATGATATTAACTCTCTTTATGTATATTTAGCTCTCAATTTGATTGTAGCTCTCAGTATCCTTCTAAAGCTCATTTCGTCTCTATTTTTGCTCCATATTTGCTCTATTTTGGCTCCTTTCGGCTCAGGTGGGGAAACTATACATGTTTAGACCCATGTGTATGCGTGTATACCATGCTATTAAGTCTATTTATCTATATTTGTCTATCAAGGTGGTTATAGCTCTCAGTATCTTTCTACAACTCATTTCGTTTCTATTTTTGCTTTATATTTTTTTCTATTTTGGCTCCTTTCGACTCAGGTGGGGAAACTATACATGTTTAGACCCATGAATCTGCGCGTATACCATGCTGTTAACTCTCTTTATCTATATTTAGCTCTCAAGTTGAGTGTAGCTCTCAATATACTTCTACAGCTCATTTCGTCTCTATTTTTACTCTATTTTTGCTCTATTTTTGGCTCCTTTCGGCTCAAGTGGGTAAACTATATATTTTTCGACTCAGGTGGGGAAACTATAAATGTTTCGACCCATGCATATGCGCGTATACGATGATATTAACTCTCTTTATTTATATTTAGATCTCAAGTTGATTGTAGCAGTCAGTATCCTTCTACAGCAAGTTGATAGTCTGTGTCAAAATTTGATCACCTGTAAGGGTTCTGTATGTGATGTTATTAAGGGTTATTTTCAGTTTTTTGGTTAAGAGAAGATAATAGATGCATAGAATTAGAGAAGAAGATTGTGATGCTTTCAAAAAGGCTGTGCAGACATCAAATTCCTTCAAGTCCTTGTCAATTTACAATACCACCGCACTCAGAATTTGTAGCAGTAATGATCAAATATTTTTTAAGAAGTCATTCAAACTTTATCATGAGATTTAACATATTAATCTTGCCTAAACAATATGTAATTGAAGAAGAAGGAGATGGTGTCGATCGAAATCGTGCATTAAAATCTACGTCAGACTCCATTAAGCGCGTTGATTATACATGAAGGTGATTATCATCCAGAATAATAGATTGGATGGAAGATGTAGGAGTGTTAAGATGGAAATTAGAGAAGTGGGTACAAACATCAATACAATAGGAAATCAGGTTAGGTACCAATTTAGGGCGGTTCTTGATACAAATAGCAACTTCAAGATTAAAAGATTTGATTCTACAAATAAGAAACTTCTTTTTTTTTTTTTTTTTGATGGGTAGAAATAGGAAATTTAGGCAAAGGATACTCTTCTGGCCGTAGGTCATTGGTATTGGATTTAGTCTTCCATTGGATTGCTTTCCTCTAAAGTGCATGTTGGAAAAATTGGGTCAAAAACTAGAGGATGAAAACAAACAGAAGAATGGTGTACACCTGACTTCAAGGCTCTCTCGAATTATGCCTTTAGTATTCAATGAAGCCCTAACATCGTAATCGAATTCTAGGATTGTACTTCCATGACCCGACCAAGAACACGTTGTTTAAGGTTCTGATGGTGCCATTAGAGAAGAAGAAAACAATGATATTTAATTATTTTTTTTAGATAAATAATCACCGCTACTTAATAATACTTATAGGGATTTGATGTCTTTTGGCGGGGTCTACTCATCACCAAACGACACCTTCAAAAGGCATCAATCGAGGATATTGGCAAAACACGTCTATTCAGAGTTTCAATTAAATTTGAATTAGGTTTTCAACCTAAAACGGAGAATTGTCCCACCCCTCCCCCGATAACGACGACAAATATAAATGCATCCTTTTGAAAATATCCAACTGTGCATTCTCACTAACTCCATTTTGCAAAAGAATCACTTTCAAATCTCTAATGCCTACACCTCCCATTTCCTTAGCTTTGCTCGTTTTTGTCTTCCAACAGTTAATCTTTTTCTTTTCATTAGTTGATTCCCAGAGAAACTCTCTCACAATTCTGGTGAGTTTGATCTCGACAGATCTTTCCATTTGCACTAATGAGTCAATGACATGAAATATGTTGGGAGGCTAATTAGAGCACTATTGATGAGTTTTATTTTTACTGCTCTTGACAAGAAGCTCCTCTTCCAGTTTGCCAACTTCTTTTTGATTTTTTTAATAATGGCATCCCGCACTGAAGATTGATTAGCAGAGCACCCAAGAGGTATACCCAGACAGTGGAAGGGAAATGATTCCATCATGCAGTGCATAATTTTAGCCAGATCCTGAACTTTTTTGTCGGCGGAAACAATGCTAATAATGGTACTTTTATTTAAGTTTACTCTTAGTCCTGTAATGGCTTCATAGACTTGAAGGGTAAGAACCAAAATCTCCACCACAGACTCTTTGGCATCCGCCATCGGCAAACTACAGGTGAGGCACTTTGGTTTCAGAATTTATATATAATCGCGTAATCATATGGAGATGTTACGCTTTTTGAAAAAGTTTTGAAAGCATCTCCGCCATTCAAATGAATAAAAGGTTCTTAAAAATTGGGTTTAAAGCCCAAAGGTTATATTAAAGTTTAAACCTCAAAGAGGTCTACTACCTACAAGCCCAGATAGCTAGGAAAAGAAAGTGAAAAATCCCCCCACCCCGATGCTGACAAGTTTCGAACTCAGGTCGCTGGTACCATCACCCAATAACTATACCACGGTACCATATTGACATCTGAAATGAATGAATAAGAAAGTTGACATTGAGTCTCCATGTCTCAACCCTTATGGTGCTGGAATTTGGAAGTAGAACTACCATTAACTAGGATATATAGAAGATTATGTTGTGGATAAGCACCACATAACCCAACCTCTCCATTTTCCCCCAAAGCCAGAGTTCTCTAAAATGCTATCAACACAACTCTAACTCACATTGTCAAAAGCTTTTTCAACGTCTAGTTTTTTTTTTTTTTCCTGCTGTTGTTGTTGTTGTTGTTGTTGTGAATAAGAAATTTCATTACGCAAACTAAGGCTCGGGATGACCCTGAGTTACAAAAGAAGTAGAGCTATCTAATATCAATCCACAAGTGGATTTTATGATATTATATTTATCTACTGAGAGTTTATATTGGATACAAGTTGGTGGAGTGTTCTCCCATAAAACAGTAGAATTTAAATTCCTAACAGATTTTGCTAGGGTGTCAGCCACCATGTTTCCTAGTTTTGGAATGTAATAAAAACCCAAAAAATTGTTGCACAATTTAACTAGTCTGTTAGGTTCATCTAGATAAGCTTTGGAACGTCAAGAAATTTCAATTTTCTTCCCTTGAAAGTATGTACAGACTTTCGCAGTAATCTTCAATGCCGAAGTTTGCTAAACCTTTGAATTTCGCCCAAATAGCAGCTTGTAGCACTCTTAGAGCCTCCTTCTTGTGGGTCTGAAGTTGTTGACTGCCTTGCTTTTCCTCCTCCAGATTTGCCTGTATCATCTCTCAAAATTATAGCAAAACTAGACGGTAAAGTGTCAGAAATCCAAGCTGCATCAACATTAATTTTGAGAGTCTTTTTTAGGTGCCTGCCAAACATGCGTAGAAGGTTTCCTATTTTGTTTCTTGAGTTTGTTCTGCACAGAGTTCTTCTTTGACCAGAAAGCTATATATCCTTGTATTTCTAACGCTAAGCTATTATAAGTTGTTGACTTATTTTCAAAAGCCCTGTTGCACATTTCTTTCCAGATAAACCACATTTTAGCAAGCATTAATTCTAGAGGAATTTCTTTCTTTGGGTTCTTAATCCAATCTTTACATATGCCCAATAAGGTACTAGATAGATCTATATTTATAGAGATAGGGTTTGGAGCTAAGTTCCGTACCTCTTTGGCATAGGGACAATGTCGTAAGAGATAGTTCAGTAGTTTCGATCTTAGTTTTACACATAGTACAGTATGGTTCAACTTCTTTTACTTTTCCATACAACTTGGAATTAGTAGATAAAGCATTCTGAAGGCATTTTCATAAAAAAAAAGTTTAATTCTCTGAAAGAATCAGGTAAATTAAGACTAACTATATCAGTACCAGTTTCGTTCAATTTATCATATAGTGACTAAGTCAGGAGGTTCAACGTCTAGCTTACATTGTACTTTACGAATTTTAGCCTTTAACCTAGCATCAAGCATTTCCCCACCGACCAAAATTCCATCTTGAATTAAGACGTCAGGATTTTTTTTAACCTAGCACCTTGATGCGCAGTCAGTGATAAGTTTAGGGAGAACACTTCTCATTCTTCCGGCCATAACTTATGAAATGATCTAATACATCCTCCCGACAAAATTTACGGGCCCAAAGTGTTTTGGAGTACTTGGTTCTGCCCTCTTGGGACTCACTAGTGATGATCTATTTGTAAAACATACAGACGAGTTGGAACTTGGAACCATTAACAACAATAACAAAGTAGCATCTTGCTACCACCAGTCATCCAATGACTACTAGATCTCAGTTGGGCATTCATAAGCCCAAAAACTTACCTGATTTTGCTCCATGTTATTTTATTTAGAACGGTTTTTGGGACCA
>JAJJWW010009993.1:0-79964 GCA_023531295.1 Papaver armeniacum
TTTCCCATAAATCGTGTTTTGATGTGCTAGTCTTCCTCCTCGAAATAGAGAAAAATTACTGTACTGGAACCATAATTTTGAGTGCTATTACCAGGACGGTTGAAGAAAACTTTCATGAGTAGGGATAGAATGTAACTAATTTGTGACAATCTTTTTTTTTTTTGAGCGAATAGCGTAAAGCAATTTGTGTTCACGAAAAGAATACCATATTGAGAGAAAACTAAAAGTTGAAACGAACAAGATCTATAACTAAAAATGACCACATAAAAGAAATTTATAATTTGCGCAAGAAAAATGAGTGATAATTTTATTGAGTAAGGAAATTCTTGTAATTTAGTGTAAGAACCTACATTAAGTTGCCTAAAACTTATCTCATAAGTGGATTTTGATTAGAACTAGTTAAGTTGACCAAAACTTATCTCATAAGTGGACTTATTATAACTAGCTTAGAAATCAAGTTATATGAGTGGGAAAAACATACATTAAGTACGCAAGAGTGTTAGATATAACTGGGATAAATAAAGAAAAAGTTTCATAAGTTTTACATGTAAAAAACTGTTTGGCTAAAATCAGGGACGGGCTATAGCCCAAGTTAGCCCCTTGCTAAGCCCGTCCCTAGCTCTTATGTGTATGCCCTTTGACAGGTGACCATCCATTGGAGTTAAAATGTGCCTAAATTACTGTGAGTCACAAATTCATGTAAGCCGTTAAATCCAAAACATATCAGCGGTTACAATTTAACCTTAAATTGAAGGGATCTCTAAACCTTGTAAGTAAAATAGTTGCCCTCGTTTCTCCTCCGCCTTTATCATCTAGTCAGCTGCTGACTACCTGGATATTAAAAAAGAAAAGAAAAATCCTAAACCTAACCTAAAAATCAATGAAGCAAACCCTCAATGTTGTTCTTGTTCACGATCCATCAATGGAAACGAAACATGAAATACAATAACTTTCCCACACAATAATTTTTCCTCTCTAAAAACTATGATCTTTTTGATGATTTGTCTACCATTTTTTTAGATTCTCTTCTACTTGGTGATGGTCACGCTAAACAAATTATTGGTTTCTCCTTCTTACCCAACCTTTTACGCTTTTGGGTATTTACCACCGAGATGGGGACAAAGTCTCTGTTGTAGAAATTTTTCAAATAGTTGATTAATGGATAGCCTCTTTAACCATAACATGCTACTACAGATCTGGGTTTGGAAGATTTAATTTTTGTATTTTTAATCTATTTAAGCTTTGCAGACTGTTCTCCTCATTATTGAAGACCCTTAGTTTGTATATAAAAATCAAGTTATTGAGTAATTTTGTAACTAATTTATTTGCATCCATGGTTTGTTTTCTATTATGGGTTGTAATTACTGTGTCTGAATATAGTTTGATTAGTTCTATGTTTTGTGCAATACGAGTATGATTAGACTAACAAATATTATAACCACTTATAACATGAATTGTTTTCAGGAGCATTGTTGCAAAAGTGGACTCCATTTGCAATTCCAAACTGAAACTTAACAACTAAACCATTTTGCAATTCCATTTGCTTCTCAAACGACACTTATTTTTATTTATTTAAACCTATTGCCAAAATCCAAGCTTTACATGGATTTCAGGTTTGTCCGGTTCATTAATTTTTTTTTTTTTTGATAAAGATTAAGATAGATTAATAAGGTGCGGGGAGGCATAAAGGATGCAATTGCAATACATAAGGATCGATAGAGTAAAAAAAAAAAAGGAGAAGGCTTATTAAGTAAAGCATTAGTCAGGTTTAATACTTGAATATACACTCATTGTATGCCTGCATTTCAAGCGGGTATATGGATCTTGAATATACATCTCCAGATCTTAATATTCACCCTAAGAGTCGTCATTCTAAAGACTTACATAGAACATTGCCAAATTCACCTAAGCACTGGAAATTCTAATTAGAGTATCACTTACAATATCGGGAGAAATTAAACACATACAATTCTTACATTATTGGCTGAAATTCATTAATTTTTTTCGAAATGAAATAAATTACAACCATTTATGTACTAATTCTTTATCGAGAAACCCATTTATTCTGATTAGATAACAAATCAACAATAGAGGTTATGAGCTAAGATCCCTAAACTAAATTTGTGTCACAACATCAGTTTAGTTTCTGAAGTCGGCCCGTCCATTTAATTCACTCCATCACTTTCATTTTTGTCAATGAGCCTCATTCTTGAACACCGACTGCATGATTCAAAGCTTGAAGAAGAGAAAAGAAACATGGTTGAGAGGAGAAATCGTTGTGCTTAGAGTTTAATTATTGTTGTTGATCATCTCATCACATTTGAAGCCATAACTGCGGTGGTTGTTTTTGGAGCGCCGTGAAGAAGAGAAGAAAAGCAGATCGAGAGAGAGATTAAGTAAAAAGGAGAAAACCAACCCTAGCTAACATGTAGGTTTAAATAGTAGGGTAAACGGAGAAATAAATAATTTTTTGTAACACTCTGTTTACATCACTACCTAATGTAAACTTGGAGATGGAGCATCTATGTTTTTCAATTTAGGGTTATAGTTTATGTTGTCTCTTGGAGGAAGGTAGATTTTGGTTCGTATATTTTAGTTTCAGTGACAAATTTTGGGATAATGGTTCGGTTTATGCCATGACATGTTTTGGTTCATGAAGTAGGTTTGCGTTGAATTTAGCTTGAGTCTTAAGATCATGATTTTGGATCACAATGTAGATATCGAGTCACCGTAGCGTGGAGTGTTTAGGTCATGAGATATATTTTTTGGGTCATATGAAGATTTTTGGTCACACGTCAAGTTTTTTTTGCTGGCAAAATATGTATTACAAGACATACTCCAGTATTTCTTACATTTTGGGGATAGTGAACATACGTCATAGTGGCCGGACAATGTAGCCTTAATGTGGACTTGCTTGCGCCAGAACTTTTTGTAAATAAGAAATGCTGCAGTGTGGAGTTTGATCTAGCTGTTGGCCATCAGCGTTTGCACTCATCATGATACAATTTCGGAAAATGGGTCATTTGTCCAAAATATTTTAAAACATGGTTAAAATGGACGATTAAAAATTATTATGGGTGAAATGGACACAAAAAAATAGCAAGGATGTAACTGGATTCATCCTGGCTTAAACTTAAAAAATAGCGAGGATGAAACTGGATGCATCTGATGTAAATTAAAAATAAGAAAAAGAATTTGAAAATGGGTAGGATGAAACTGGTTACATCCTGGCTATTTTATATTTTTGTCCATTTAAACAGTATCAAAATCTAAATATCTTTTTCACCCAGGAATTATTGATTTTGGTTTTTTTAACCAATTTTTGCGTGCTCACCGTGTTGGTTCACAAACTCTTGAGGCGGCTGGGTTTAGTGTAAAATAGTTAGAGAGTAGTGGTTTTTCTGTGTAGTTGGTTTATTTATAGGTATATCCTGAACCCTAACAGGTGCCCTTATCAGGGTAAGAACCCCAATAGATATAATCCAAAAGTTTTGACTCTAAAATTCACCATATGTTTGATTTTCACGGGAAATGAATCTCCATTTTTATTTCTTAATGTGATGGAGATCAAATTTCATCTATCTACTAAATTAATTAGCCAAATAATAATACTACTTCAGGGAGCAATGTAAACTATAAGATCAACCTCCACACCATTTCAAGTTGATTTTAACAATGATGATTTGTCTCTTGATGACAATCAGTCAACCTAATCAACTCCCATATGTGAAATGGCTTCGGTCAAAATTTGGTAAAGTGCCTTCACTCTATCCTTTGCCGGTACAACACAACCCCGCAGTTCATTATTCAATAAGCTTCTTACCTAGCTGGAAACTTAAAATTAGACGAATCCAACACCACCGTCACAAAAGTTTCCATGATGGAATTTTCCTCAAAGTTAGGGTTAAGACATATTCCTTGTGAAGAATGCATGCTAATGAGATTGGAGTGCAGCTCAAAGTATTTAATCCTAGAACAAAAATTATAATTTTGGGTGACCTTGCAGGTATGCCCTTTCACACGAGGCCATGAACTTTCTTAGTGATGTGCCCTAAAATTTTCCCACGAGTCAAACTATTTAATCCAAAACTTCCGTCAGCGATTACAAGTCATTAAATTAAATCTGAGCCGTTAAATCTAAAGCATATCAATGACTACAATTTAACCCTAATCTAGAGCTACATCACTAAACCGTATGTATAAGTAGAATAGTTGCTTTCTTTTCTTCTTCACCTCCATCCCCAACTGCGCAGAGAAAAAAAATCTAAAACATAACCCTAAAAATCAACAAGAGCGAACTCTCTTGTTCATGATCTATCAATGGAAGCAGAAACATCAAATAAAACAATTTCCCCACACAATGATTATTCCTCTCAAAAACCTATGATGTTTTCGCCGACAATTTCTTTTCTAGATTTTTCTATGGATCTTGTTTAAACTATTTTCTATGGATCTCGTTCTCGGTAAACAAATCGATGGTTTCTCCTTAATTAGTAGCTCCGGATTTTGGACGATTATGGGTCAGTCACTTTTCATAAAGATTTCAAACAGCTGAATGGATAGACTTCAATTGAGCGAGGAAGACAGCGATCCTTTACCACAAAAATGCTACTACTATCTGGGTTTTCAAGATTTAGTTTTTGTATTTGTTAATCTATTTTTCTATCTTCATTAAAGATTCTTTTCAGTTTGTATGTTATTTGCATGTATGGTTTGTTTTTTTTTTTGTTTTTCTTGTTTTCTATGAGTTGTATTATGCTCTCTTAAATAATTTGATTTAGTATTTACATACGCTGAGAATATTAACTGCGACCCTAGAAATCTCACTCATAAAAAAAAATGAATAGGTTGAAACAACTGATAATGTTAACTTTGTTTCATTTACATAGAATAGAATGAGATCTGACATTTGCAGTGAGTATGAACAAACTTGGAGAGGCAAATCAAATAGGCACTAATGGGTGAGAAAAATGAGAGTAACCAAAGGAACAATTTAACCAAAACCATAGACATCAGCGGATTGGAACATAATAAATATACTGAAGTATTTTATTAACTATTTGCATTCTGTTGTTAATTAGTTCTTAATGTGATGGAATCAAAATTCTTATCCAAATAGGAAGCTTATGTAAAATAGAAGAATTGAAAGCCAAGACCCTAATATTCGTCTCTTGATGACACTATTCATCAAACCGCAAAGAAATTATTAGAGGTGTAAATTGGGTTGTGCCAGCACGAGCACAGCCCAGCACAGCACGCTAAAATATGAGCACAGCCCAGCCCAGCACGGCACATCACGTTAGTTAAATGGACGTGCTGGGTTTGACTAATTGGCACAGTAGCACAGCACAGCACGCGGCACGGATAAGCACGTGGCCCAGCCCAGCACAGCACGTTAAGAGAGCACGTCATAACATGTACAAATACACCATATAACAAGGCATAGTACATCGCATTTTTGTATATTTCACAAAAAGAGTCACTATTCTAGTTAGTTTTTTACATTTTATGTTGGCTTATTTATAACAACACATATAATACCTTAATATTTGGAAAATATATTTCAATATCGTTGTTATAATGTCGTCACCTATATTCAACTAGAACATTAATTTACATGACAATAATCCAATTTTATATTTGATGGGCTATTTCTTTTTATTGAATAAACTTGTTAATTTTACTTGAAATAATTTCAAATGATATGTTGCTAATTAAATTCTTGTGATAATGTCCGACTTAAAGTATACATTAAGTGATTTCAAATTGTTTATAGCACGTGTGCCAGCACGGCACAGCACGACACGTTTATTCGTGTGATGTGCCCGTGGGCTGTGCTGTGCCTAGCTTTTGACTAGTAAAGCACAGCACGACACAACACGTTTAAATCTTTGGCACAACACAACACGACACATGGCACGTGAAGCACGCGATTTCATGTGCCGGGCTGTGCCGGGCCGACACGTTTTACACCTCTAGAACCATCCACCCGAAAATTGGATGACTGTATTTGGTAATGCATACATCTGAGCAAATGAAACTTAGAACTAAAATGCCATCAAGTGATGAACTTTCCTCTTATTTTTGGTGGGTGCATGGGGGAAGTGTAATGAACTAGTTGTAATGAAACAGAATTTGTTGTAACGACTTACTATGGTGTTACCCAGCGAGTTCCAAATTAAAATAACTAGGTTCCGTAATATATTTATCTATCTATAATCTATTTCAGAATCAAGATCTCCTCCAATATTATAAAGACCATATGTGCCATTAATAATCTCCGAACGTTTCTCCAAGTTGAACTAGATCAATGAGAAAGATAATTTCTTCTAGTTGTTGGCCATCAGAGTTTGCGCAGGGTTATGTTGGGTATATTATTCCCATAGCGCAGTTGGACTGGTCATGTAGTCAGCCAGACCTCGCACTTGGTCTGGCCATCTTGCCTCTAAGTCTAGGGGGAAGGAGTTTATTACCTTATCATGACTGGCCCTTTTGTTTGAACCAGTTTTCAGTTTTAATTGAAACTTTGGATGCGCTTATCATAAAGTGGCAGGGTCTTCTCCTTCTATATGTATTGGAGGCATGCACTTCTTTTATTCAAACTCATACTTCCTACATTGTTACTGTGGTCAACAAGAGATTTATGTCATCAAGCAGCAGCATGAATGGTGATGGTCTTGACTCCTCTTGAGAACAGAAACTTTAACGTTGCACTTTAGAAATAATCCATTTTCGTTTTATCTTTACATTCTACGCATACACTACAGCATTTTCTCTCTAGATAGCAAGCTACCAACAGCGCGTGCATTCATTCATCAATCAAACTGAACAAAAACGGCAAACATAAAATGGGACCATAGGATACATCCCAAGCCAAATAGAAAGCACCGCTCTCTCTCATTTTAGGAGATGGCTACAAACATTCAGTTGCATAGTTATCTCGATCTTTCATTGTAGTAGGAGTTGCAAGGGTCAGGCTCCAGAAGCTAGACTCCAGCGTCAAGACTCTTTCCGCATTACAGCATGTGTACTGCACGACTCCTATGGACAGCTACCAAAACCATTTTTTTCCTTTCTGAGGGACAGCTATCTTAAAACTGAAAACATTTATGTCTGCGCTCAGTGAATTGGCACAACAAGGGGGTATAGAGTGTGGCCTAATCGTGCCATATGAAACAACCCTAACCATATGAAACAACCGTAAAGACCACTGCACCTCCACCAATAGACCCAAAGTTGCTCTATCCCTTCCCTGCGACTGCGAGTAATTTACACGTACCCTAGAGTCCTGATGCCCCTCAAAGAATAGAGAGTGGGCGCAAGGTAGTCTTGTTCTGGAAGGTTCCATCCTCCTTCCCTCGAATACTTTCCGCATTTATCTCAATAAGAATTGAGAAACTCTATTACACGGACATGTACGCATTCAGAAGGCAGGGATGTATGATTATTTATAAGGAGAGTGTGCGTTATCAGTTCCACCATATGCTTGCACTGATCTTGTCAATGCTTAGCACCACAACTGTAAGCAATTGATCATACAGAAAGCTTAGCAAGTAAAATGGATGTCTGTACTATACATCTGATCTATGAAGTGTAATTCATTTACAAGCATAATACAGAAAGCCAATAAAACAAACAACCCGAGATCAATCAACATTACAAACAAAAGTCTTATATCTACTAAACATACTTAAGTTTCCGATACAAATTAAATTAACCCTTGAAAATTGAATAAGAACAAGTTTCTGAGTGGCCAACTTCAACTTGATTGCTCGATGCGTGTCATGGATCAACAAAATACTACCAGGAAAACAATAAGGAAACCAGAAGAAATTTACGCTGAATAACTATTAGACGGTGATTGATGAGAAACATTTGAGAGGAAAAATCATAATGCTTGTGGTTTTTTTTTTTGTTTGTGTATATAGATTCTTAGATCATCCCAGTAATCCATTCCGTAAACCAGAGAAAATCAAAATGAAAGAGTTTGGGAGGATTATAGATCGGAAATGAGAGAGACCAAGACGGCTGCGTTTAGTGTAAAATAGTTAGAGAGTAGTGGTTTTCTGTGTAGCTGGTTTATATAGTTGGTTTATCAAGAACCGTTTTTTGGGGACCAGCCTTTTTTTGGGGGACCATGGTTTTATTTTGGGTAAAGACATTAGAAGTAATTCTAGGTCACCCCATATCTAGTTATTTATTTAATACCTAATCTACCCTCTTTATTAATTTTAGGTTATGATTAGTGAAATAATTTAGTTAAAAACAATTAGTGAGATTAAATTAAAAGCTGGGTTTATTATTAGTTGAGTAGAATTATTGTGAGAGTAGAGTTAGAGAAGATGAAGGAGAAAAACATGAAAAATAAATTTTTTTTTCAATTCACTCCTTTGAGTATTCAAATGATGGATTTTATCAACCACAACCGGAGGTAGAGTATTTGGGTGAACAAGTATGCTCCAAACTTAGATAATGTATGTTGAATTGGTAAAAACTTCCCCAAAAATGTAAAATTTTGAAGCTGGATTTTGAAGGGGAGTTCGGTTACTTTATATGAAGAACAAGTAATAGAACTCATCCGAAAGGTGTAGTTCGGTTGCTTTGTGAGGATGAACAAATGCTTAACCGAACTCATCTGAAGGTGTAGTTCGGTTGCTTGATCCAAACACGCAGGTTACCGAACTCCATATTAATGGAAGCTCTGACATGCAGTGTTATGTTCGGTTGGTTCGCAACTAACCGAACTTTATGTACAAATAAATTTTAACCAAGTGTATAAGGTTCGGTTGGTTCGCAAACTACATGCTTTTGCGATCCAAGCGAACTAAGACTAATAAGTTCGGTTGTTTCGCAAACTTGAGATTAATTGCACAACCTTAGAACTTAACAAACAAAAATTTCTTATGTTTTTTAGTAGAGTTCGGTTACATGGCAGTTTTAAAATTTTTGCGAAATAACCGAACAAAGTTGATAGAGTTCGGTTATAAGAGAAATAAAAATAATGGGAAAAACAGTAAGGTTCGGTTACATGACAACTTTTTTTCTTATGTTTTAACCCTAGAGTTCAGTTACATGGAAGTTTTATACATTTATGCGAAACAATCAACTCGTCGGTTGATAACATAGTTATAAAGCATATAGAACCGAACTCATTCAGAAGGTGTAGTTCAGGTTGCTTTGTGAGGATGAACAAGTAACTTAGAACTCATCTGGAATGTGTCGTTCGGTTGCCTTGTGAGATGAACAAGTAACCGAACTCCAACTTGTAACCTCCATTAAACCTCTCCACAACTTCCATTTTCAACTCATTTGATGATTACTTCTCATTTTTTCAACCAAAACAAACGACAAGTAATGGGTTTGTGAGAATATCTTTTGCTAAAGACTTAAATTAAGCTATATATATATAGAGGTGGTGGTGGTTGTTGTTGGTGGTGGTAATTGGTGGTTGGTGGTGGTGATAATCAGAGGTGGTGGTGGTGGTAATCGACGGTGGTGGTGGGAGGAGGTGGTGGTGGTAATCGGCGACGGTGGGCGGTGGTGATGGTCGGAGGTGGTGGTGGTAGTAATCGTCGGTGATGGGCGGTGGTGATGGGAGGAGGTGGTGGTTATATATAGAGTGAGAGAGGTGGTTATTAGGTTGGTTTTAAATTAAATTAGGTTAAGGGTAGGTTAGTAATTTCAACGCATTAGGACACCCCTTATAACTAGAGGGAAGGTGGCCTAATAAGACCATGGTCCCCTCAAAAAAACCATGGTCCCCAAAAAATGGGTAAGAATCCCCAATGTAGCATAAGAGGCCCATAGAATTAACCCAGTGGATATAATCCCAAAGGGACCAAGTTTATTCCTTGGCTAACTCATACTTATAGCATTAACCTAACTGGTCTCCTAATCTCTTAAAGTCGGCTAGAACTCTGATAACAAAAGTCTAGTACACTGATATCAGTAGATTCATTTTTGCTTATAAATCAAAGAGAGAATTTACCTCCTCTACTTGATAAGATGAATTAGGATTCTTCTTATTTTAATCATCTTGGCTGAACATATGTTCTCCAATTGGCACACTAAGGAGGTAGAGTGCACGAACTGAGAGTATCATGTCATCGTAAATAATATTCCATTTTAAGCCTTTTTGTTGCCAAAAAGAAAAAGGTCCGAAAACAGTAAAACCTTCGCCGGCCATTGCATTGGGTCATTTAGGTACAAAGTCGTTCAAAATAGTGGGCAGTGAACGAGTTGGTTTTTCTTCTAAAGTTTGGGTTAGTAAATGAGGTTCAAATTCATGGGAAAATGTCGGAAACATGCCTGATAAAAGAAATATACGCCGCATTGCTAATGTTTCCGTCTCTCTGATATAATTGAAAAGTTGAATCAAAGAGATCCAATGCACCAGTTTCTATCAAAAAAAGATGAAGAGTGGGTGTAAAATGGATGTTTTGTACTATGCATCTGATACATGGACTAGTACTAGTATTAATTAGTATTACAACTGCATCTGATTCCTACATAGGCTATCAAAACCTCACTTCAGATAAACTCAACTTTTCTTTTCTGGCAGGAACTGTAATTCAGCAGGAACTGTAATTCATTTACAAGCATAATTCAGAAGCCAATAAAATAAATAACCCGAGATCAATCAACATTACAAACAGAAGTCTTATATTTACTTGGAACAATTAAACATACTACAAATTAAGTTTATGATACAAGTTAAATTAACCCTTGAAATTGGATAAGAACAAGTTTCTGAATGGCCAACTTCAACTTGATTGGTCGATGCATATCTTGGTTTACTCAGATGCAAAATCATGGTTAACAAAATACTACGGGGAAATAACCAAGAAATCATAAGAAAATTACAGAGAATGAATAATTATAAGACGGTGATTGATGAGAAACATTTGAGAGGAAAAATCATAATGCTTGTGGGTTTTCTATTGATTGTGTAAATAGATTCTAAGTTCATCCCAGTAATACTTTATCTTTGCGAAACAACATAAAAATAGTCATAAATCACAACATCAGTAGACAGAAAGCCTCCTCAGCATCCAAGTCTTTTTATCTTTCTGAGTACCCAAAAGAACAAAAACCCATCACTCTTAGTGCAATACCCATCGATTCTATTTTTCCTTCCGTATATGAATTGTATTAGAAGATTAGAGTACCGGTCACTTTATCTATTGGTAGGTACCCCATATCAATTAAGAATATTTTGCTTAGTTGACCCTAAAATGTTGACTTAGTATTAATAAGTACGGTTAGTGGAATTTGTTTATATTCATTCTTTCTACGGGAATAGGGTTACATTAGTGCGGCGATTTAACCAGAGAAGAAAAAAGAAACAAGTGGTGTAGGTGGTAAGGATTTAATTAGTTTTGGTAGTTCTTTCTTGATAATTTTGGCTTGTACTTACAGTTATGCATTGATTTCCCCTGTTTGTCGTTATATTCATTAGTTAGGGCTTAATCCTTGAGGGAACTTTTGGCTAAAGGATCAATCACGTTGCTCGCCGGAAGTTGATGCAAATTTGTTCGATTTTTTTTGCCTCAGATAATGTAGAAGTGGAAAAAATCAAATATCTCGTGAACTCTTTTTGTTCTTGAATTCATGTAGCGTAGTTTTCTTAGGATCTAACCAAACTTCTGTGATTTATCTTGGTTGTACATGAGGAGAGTATATAGCTTTTGGATGAATGACGTATTGGCATAATGTGATGCCAAATGGTGGCTTGGAATGTGGTTAGGGTGCTGTGTACCTAAACTATTGTGAAATATTAATTATTTGATGGATTAGAAATGATGGGTACTCATTAGATTAACCACTTAAATCTGGTCATAGTTTTTGCATGTTAGTTGTAATATTTTTGAATCTACTGAACGTGGTGTAATCGATGGTAGTGGGAAATGTTTAAGGTTCCATAGGGAAATATTTTAGTTTAAGTACTGATTCCATTAATCTATGGTGTCAACTTCAAATGCTTAGGTTTAAAAGGGGGTGTTGAGCACTACTGTATGCAGGTGGATATTTTTTTTTGGATGCCAGTCTTGGACGAGGTTCGCAATGCCTACCAATCAGTGGAAACTTAAAATGTAAAGAAATTTAAATCCGTTAGCATGAGAAATCATGACCTAGTGGAGATTTGTACTGTAACTTTAGGTATCTTTGTTTTGTTTGAATGCAAGGAGTATGACACAAAGTGGTCAGCTATTGGATATTTCTTTGTGTGCCAGAATGTAAGGGACTTGTTCACTTAGCTACATATTTTTGTTAGTTGTTGGAACGATGGTGGGTTCGAGGGCTGATTACATTCCTAGAGTGATACGGTCGTTTGGGTTTCGAGGCTTTATGTAAGCCAATAAAGTAAATCAGTGAGCTAAATTTCATTTCTAAGAGGAAATATGGCTCGGTTGCGCTCCCTGGTATTGTATATATGTACTGATTATGTACAGCTGTATATACATGTATAAAGTGTGTGTTAGGCGTTGCGGATATGTCCCAGACGTAATTAATGTGATTGCAGATAGGTTCTGGTATCGTATTGAGGTTTAGGATTTTACTTGAAATGAGTTTCTTTTAGTATTATACTGTTAAGATTGTTGAATGAGAGACTTTAGGTTCTTATGCAGTGACCGTTCTACCTATAATTAGTGTCAAGGCCCTATATTCTTTTTTTGGCTCGGTGATCGAGTGAACTTGCTTGGAGTTTAACTCTGGTTGATTATATATTTTAGGTGTTGTTATGCTCCGGATAAAACACAATGTTTTATAAATGAAATGAGATTTCTAGGATACACAATAATACAACACAAAAAACAAACTATGGAAGCAAAATAACCAACTTATAATTGAAATCGGTAAACAAATACAAAAATTAAATCTAAAAAACCCAGATCTTTAGTCGCATTCCTTGTTCAATTGAAATCACCGATTCAGTGGTCGGGGTGGCCACTATCCGAGAAGAAGAAACCAATAATTTTTTTACGAGAAAGAGTCCACTAGAAAAAAAATCATAAGAAAAATGGTTGACAATGATGGTGAAAATATCATAGTTTTTTGAGAGGAAAAATCATTGTGTGGCGAAGTTGTTGTTGATGGCCATGTATTTGGTGTTTCTGCTTCCATCGATGGATCATGGCTGCTTTTGATTTTTAGGGTTAGGTTTTGATTTTTAGGGCTAGCACTAGTACAAATATGGGCTTTGGTGACAGTTCAATATCAAAAACCATGACAGTTCACAAATGGACTGTTACAAAAGAAAAAGCTCAGAGATATAGGTGACAGTTTCTTACTAAAACTGACACCAATAGTGTTGAAAAACTGTGGCAGTTTTGAAACTGTTACTGAATACTTATACCATTACAGTTTTTGAAGAAAAACTGATACTATACAATTATGTATAATAACTTGATTTAAAACTGTTACTATTCTTAAGCTATTGTAGCTGTTCTATATAAAAACTGTTATGGAAGTCTGAACATATCGATGACAGTTCCTTTAATTACTGCCACCTCCATTCACGGTGTGATTCGAGATCCGAAACTGCTTCCTTTCACATCTCCCCCGTAAAGCATTCTCAAACACACGATGTGGTTAGTTTGCGCCCTAATTATCTGCTAGTAGTAGTGGGTCTGTATATTTAGTGGGTCTGTTTAGTTAGTGGGTGTCTCTGGATCCCTTCGCCGATCATTTTTGTTGAAAACCCCATAGATACCATCACCTATCTCTCTCAACGATCCATGTCTCTTTAGGCAGTTCTCATCTCCATCTTCCCGGGATTTTTTTCTACCAAATCGGGGATCTCTCAATCTACCTCTCTTTCTCTGAAAATTTTCCATTTTGATCTTTATACAGAAATTAAGCTTTCTCTCTATCTTCATTGTATAACAACATGAATTTTATCCATCTCTATATCTCTCTATTCGTCTCTAAGGAAATATTCTGTTCCAGAGTTGCGATTGGGTTCTTTATGTTGGTCCTAAAGATTCTAAAGCATGCCATGTGTTCTTCAAGAGTTCAAGGTATAATTTTTTGTTTTTAAGTGAAATCCCTAATTTATGATCGTTCTTCGGATCTTTTTTTATTTTGTATGAAGCCCTAGTTTTGAAAAGAAAGATCAATGTTGAGTTTAGTTTGTATTGTCGAAATTAAAGCTTATCATTTACCGGGCAGGCCTTTGTATTTGATGCCTCATAGTTTGGTAATAGATTTCTTGGCTTGTTCCCCTTTTGCTTAATTGTCCGGCCATGAATCTGGTTCAGTCCCCTTCTTCACTCCACATAACGTCGCCAAATATTTGAGAAGTGTGCGTGATCAGAATGGGAATCATGTGATACAGAAATGGATCGACTGAGTTCCGACGGAGGAAAATTGGGTTCCTAATTTTTGCATTTCGTAATCAAGGTGCGGTACCGTCTACATATCCCTATGGTAATGGTATTATTCAGGTAAAAACGAAATTCTTTTGTGCGTTGTTCCTACTTTTATTCCACTTTTGAACAATAAATTTTGTAATACAAGCTTATTTCTTTGGTCCTCAAAAAACTACTTTACTTCTCTTGTTTTGGATAATACTGTACAGATGAACAACAAAGTCAGATCATAGACTGATTCCTAGTGGAGGAGATTTTTGAATTTAAACTTCCAAGTTTGTCTGCACTTCAGGTTCACTAGTAATTTAGATTTGTTTTTTAGTGTGATTGATTGGTTTTTGTTGGATCTTACTCAATTGGTTATTTCTATTACTATTATGTTTGCATTTCTTCACAACTATGATCAAATGGTGATGGTAACAGAAACTATTTTGTCTTGAAGAGAGATCTGGAGTTCAAACAGAAAAGGGCAATATCAAGTCTGGTGAGCTGCTGGAAGTTGTTTCACGAAAGCTTGAGCAAGTATAGAAAAGGCTTGGTTCAATGAAGCACTTTCCATTCAAGTCACTGGAAGATTTCATTCTTGCGGTCAGTTCTCAAACTTCTATGCTATTGGTAGTCTTAGCAAGTTCCTCTGACACTTCAATAATTTAACCTTCTTTTTAAGCTTTTGAAACAAGCAGAACTATCTGGGCCAATAAAAAATCTTGTATATATTTTTTTCCTAGTTGTCGTTACTCATCTGTTCCCGTGTCTTGTTTTTCAAAGTCTTGTAACATTTTTTCATCGTATCATACAACGCAAAACTAAGACATTGATGTATTTTCAAATCCTTATAAACTGTAACAACACTTGTGCGTTTTATCTAGAGTTGTGTGTTTTCCATATTTTTGTCTGAGTTGCTCTTTTACGGTTAGTAAGCTATTGACTTAAAAACATTTAGAGACTAAATTTTACTCCAGAAAATACAGTGGAAGGCGATAAAAATCTTTTCTAGACTCTTGCCATTGTGCTCATTAAAAATCTTGATTCGCTCCTTCTTGAAAAGCCTATGGAATGTTACTTCACATTATGGTTTTTAAATTTGGAACCTAATTTAGGTCTGCGGCGTATTATGTTACCGACAAGGAGACTTTCAACAATTTAATCGGTGTACGAAAGAGATTTTCAAAATTGAATTAAGGTTTGTGGTATTTTCAACTTTTTTTGTTATTACATTCTGTTTATACTTGTTTAGTATCAGCCTGAAAATCACCCAACAACAAACATCTAGACCAATGGTAATTTCTGACTTAAGACTTCAGTAAGCAGATTCTATTGTTATATGATGTTTACCTTGTTTTTATCAGCACTGCTTTGTCCAATTGAAAACTAAGTCATGCATCTAAAAAAACTGGGTTATTCAAAATTTTGAACTGTGAACTTACAGCTATCAGCTCCACAATATATATGTACGTCTCTGAAATAGAAATGTTGTAAAAACTGTGGGTTTCGTCTATATTCTGGGATATGAAGTATTAAAAATGTTGTTTCTCATAGTTTAAGAGAGATAGGGTGATTCAGCTATAATGTATGGTTAGGAGTTTGTTGAAAGGTCAAGTTGACTCTTAGTAATTTTAAGTTTTTAATTTTCTTGTTTACTGGTAGTTTTTCCTTCTAGCACTGTCTAATGATATTCTTTGTTCTAAAAGAGCTTGTGTGTTGTTGCTTTATAAATGTAATTATGGGTAATTAGTTGTATTCATTTTGCAGAGAAAGTCGGAGTGTTATGAAGAAGATATCATGGATAATAAACCTCAAGAGTTGGTGAGATGATTCTGTTGGTCCAAATTTTGGTTCAAGCGTTCGTGACATGAAGTTGCAGGTGTGTAGGTCCAGATTTGGGTTTAAAACATCAATAGAGTAGATTTCGATCAACTTTACTAAAAATGGATATGGTTTCCAGTTTCGTTGTTAATTTCTTTTAGTTGTTAAGAAGAATACTTTTCAATGAAGTATATTGAATTATGTAAATTATATCGTGCATTAACTTGTAATCAAATTAATTTAGTTCGGAATTTCTAGTTCCCTACTAATAAATCAATTTAAGCACTAAACAATCTTTCCACATTTTTTTTTATTTTCATTATTAATCATCTCACTGAGCATGTTACCAGTTAACAGGAACTCGCAACAAATGAGGTCTATCATGAAATTTTAACCAAATTGTTTTTACCTATGACGACAGGTTCATGAAGAAACTGTTGCCTTAGTGCAAGAAATTAAGTTTTCAATGACACTTTTAATTAAAAGATGTTACCGTAACTTGTCAACAATGACAGGTTCGTGCAAAAATTGTTACCTTAGTGCAAGAATTTGATTTTCTGATGACAGTTTTTCTAATAAAGTGCTACCGTAAGTCGTCAACGGTGACAGTTTTTGAAAGAAACTGTTACCTAACAGTCATGAATCTGTAACAGTTTCTTAAATACCTTTTGTAACAGAGGCTTTGGTGACAGTGCAAATATTTTTAAGAACTGTCATCTAAGTATTACAGTGACAGTTTTGAACTGTCACCTAAGCCCATTTTTGTACTAGTGTAGTTTTAGGAGGTGAAGAAACAAGGGCAACTGTTCTACTTATAAAGGTGTTGATGGTGGATTTTAGACAAGGGGTAAAATCGTAAAACCCCATGACCTAGTGTTACCCGCAACACATTAACTAAGAGCATTTAACTCAGGTGTAAATAATTAATAGGGGTATTTTTTTCAAAATACCAGATTAGGGTTTTCAACACAGAACCCTAATTCCAAAACCAAGCCGCATACTGCGCACCATGGCAACCATGCCAAACCAAGCCGCATACTGCGCACCATGGCAACCATGCCAAACCAAGCCGCATACTGCGCACCATGGCAACCATGCCAAACCAAGCCGCACTCTTCGCACCATGGCAACCATGCCAAACCAAGCCGCATACTGCGCACCATGGCAACCATGCCAAACCAAGACGCACTTTGCGCACCATGACAACCATGCCAAACCAAGCCGCATACTGCGCACCATGGAAACCATGCCAAACCAAGACGCACTCTGCGCACCATGGCAACCATGCCAAACCAAGCCGCATACTGCGCACCATGGCAACCATGCCAAACCAAGCCGCACTCTGCGCACCATGGCAACCATGCCAAACCAAGCCGCACCCTGCGCACCATGGCAACAACGCCAAATTCCAAGCCGCTATGCCTTTGGCCCACGCTAAACATAGCTCCCTAGGTTTGAAAGACTTGCAACTAGGTCAACATGGCCGCACGTGCCATTGGCACATGCCAACACGTGCCGCAAGCCATATTTCCGAGCCGCTATGCCTTTGGCCCACGCCAAACATAGCGCCCTAGGTTTGCAAGACTTGCAACTAGGTCAACATGGCCGCACGTGCCATTGGCACATGCCAACACGTGCCGCAAGCCATATTTCCAAGCCGCTATGCCTTTGGCCCACGTCCAACATAGCGCCCTAGGTTTGCAAGACTTGCAACTAGGTCAACATGGCCGCACGTGCCATTGGCACATGCCAACACGTGCCTCAAGCCATATTTCAAGCCGCTATGCCTTTGGCCCACGTCCAACATAGCGCCCTAGGTTTGCAAGACTTGCAACTAGGTCAACATGGCCGCACGTGCCATTGGCACATGCCAAGACGTCCGCAAGCCATATTTCCAAGCCGCTATGACTTTGGCCCACGCCAAACATAGCGCCCTAGGTTTGCAAGACTTGCAACCAGGTCAACATGGCTGCACGTGCCATTGGCACATGCCAACACGTGCCGCAAGCCATATTTCCAAGCCGCTATGTCTTTGGCCCACGCCAAACATAGCGCCCTAGGTTTGCAAGACTTGTAACTAGGTCAACATGGCCGCACGTGCCATTGGCACATGCCAACACGTGCCGCAAGCCATATTTCTAAGCCGCTATGCCTTTGGCCCACGACCAACATAGCGCCCTAGGTTTGCAAAGACATGCAACTAGGTCAACATGGCCGCACGTGCCATTGGCACATGCCAACACGTGCCGCAAGCCATATTTCTAAGCCGCTATGCCTTTGGCCCATGCCAAACATAGCGCCCTAGGCTTGCAAGACTTGCAACTAGGTCAACATGGCCGCACGTGCCATTGGCACATGCCAACACGTGCCACAAGCCATATTTCCGAGCCGCTATGCCTTTGGCCCACGCCCAACATAGCGCCCTAGGTTTGCAAGACTTGCAACTAGGTCAACATGGCCGCACGTGCCATTGGCACATGCCAAAACATGTCGCAAGACATATTTCCAAGTCGCAATGACTTTGGCCCACGCCCAACATAGCGCCCTAGGTTTGCAAGACTTGCAACTAGGTCAACATGGCCGCACGTGCCATTGGCAGATGCCAACACGTGCCGCAAGCCATATTTCTAAGCCGCTATGCCTTTGGCCCACGACCAACATAGCGCCCTAGGTTTGCAAAGACTTGCAACTAGGTCAACATGGCCGCACATGCCATTGGCACATGCCAACACGTGCCGCAAGCCATATTTCTAAGCCACTATGCCTTTGGCCCACGCCAAACATAGCGCCCTAGGCTTGCAAGACTTGCAACTAGGTCAACATGGCCGCACGTGCCATTGGCACATGCCAACACGTGCCGCAAGCCATATTTCTAAGCCACTATGCCTTTGGCCCACGCCAAACATAGCGCCCTAGGCTTGCAAGACTTGCAACTAAGTCAACATGGCCGCACATGCCATTGGCGCATGCCAAACACACACGCTGGTAGCCTAACTTGCAAACCGTGCAACCTACCACCAAGGCATTCCGCACATGCCATTGGCACATGCCAAACATACACGCCTGGTAGCCTAACCTCGCAAACCGTGCAACCTACCACCAAGGCATTCCGCACATGCCATTGGCGCATGCCAAACACACACGCCGGTAGCCTAACTTGCAAACCGTGCAACCTACCACCAAGGCATTCCGCACATGCCATTGGCACATGCCAAACATACACGCTGGTAGCCTAACTTGCAAACCGTGCAACCTACCACCAAGGCATTCCGCACATGCCATTGGCACATGCCAAACCCACACTTATTTGGTAGCCTAACTTGCAAACCGTGCAACTTACCACCAAGGCATTCCAGCACATGCCATTGGCACATGCCACACGCGCCACTAGCAGCGCCACTTGCACTCAAGATGCAACCAACACTCGAGACATCGACACAAACCTGGGGATGCTTCTTTAGGGTTTTGGTTTTGGCGGTCACAAAGATGCAGGCGTACACTACGCTCACTTTAAGAAAGCATGAAAAGGAATAAAGCGGTCAAATAAAAAGAAAATAATGGTGAAAACGTTTTAGCCCATTAAACCATGCGGTTACCACCTCCTCCCATTATTTCACCCTTTACTCTCTTCCTTCATGAGGTTCAGAGTGCGTTTCAATCTCGACTTGTATAAATAGGTCTTACCTATTTCCACCAGAGGACAAGTTTCGATCAGGAGAAATATACTACACTTACACTCTCAGAAAGGCAACTTTGCAAGCTCTCCCAAAAGCTTCTATCTCTTGCAAGCTTCCTAAGCTTTCACTTTCTGATACAAGTCGAGATACTACTCTCCTCAACACCTTTCTTTGCTTCCCTCCCCAAATCAACCCTTCTCCTCCACTTTGTGACCGAAGCAAGTCCGAACGGCCATTTCTTGGTTTAGGCCGGACTTGTACAGATCGATCTCTCGAATCTACAAAGTGCTCACGTGCAACACATTTGTTTAGGGTTTGAATCAATTTCTCACTCACCCACCGAAATTACCGAAATCAGCAGAAACGATTTTCACCCATAAACAATTGGCGACCACAGCGGGAGGATTGATCTATCGGCTACAATATCAACTCCAACTCCTCATTTCGTGCGCAGTATGCGGCTTGTTTTGGCATGGTTGCCATGGTGCGCAGAGTGCGGCTTGGTTTGGCATGGTGCGCAGTATGCGGCTTGTTTTGGCATGGTTGCCATGGTGCGCAGTATGCGGCTTGTTTTGGCATGGTTGCCATGGTGCGCAGTATGCGGCTTGTTTTGGCATGGTTGCCATGGTGCGCAGTATGCGGCTTGGTTTGGCATGGTTGCCATGGTGCGCAGTATGCGGCTTGTTTTGGCATGGTTGCCATGGTGCGCAGTATGCGGCTTGTTTTGGCATGGTTGCCATGGTGCGCAGAGTGCGGCTTGGTTTGGCATGGTTGCCATGGTGCGCAGTATGCGGCTTGTTTTGGCATGGTTGCCATGGTGCGCAGGGTGCGGCTTAGTTTTGGAATTAGGGTTACGTATTTGAAAACCCTAATCGGTATTTTGAAAAATACCCTATTAATTATTTACACTGAGTTAAATGCTCTTATTTAATGTGTTGCGGGTAACACTAGGTCATGGGGTTTTACGATTTTACCCCTTGTCTAAAAACCACCATCAACATTAAGTCCCCCGCTTAGCTCGGAGGCAGGGGGGCTTTGTTGCGAGGTAAGCATAAGATGGTGACAAACTATTAACAAACAAACCGTAAAGAAAATTGAAAGGAGGATCGTCTGACCTTTTATAAATAGGATTTGGAATCCTTGCCTCTGGTCGTTTTGCACAAGTCAGGAGGCTGGCACAATTGATGGGCCCGATGCGGCTAGGCGTATTTGGGAAGTTGGCGTGAGTTGGGAACCGAGTGGGCTAGGCTTGGTGGGACCGGCGCAATTGGTGGGGCCGGTCCAACTTGGAAACCATGCTTGCAGGCGTGACTTGGGCGGCATTGAGAAGTCGCGATTGGTGGGGCCGGTCCAATCTTGAAAACCATGCTTGCAGGCGTGACTTGGGCGGCATTGGGAAGTCGCGGTGGTGGGGCGGTCCAACTTGGAAACCATGCTTGCAGGCATGACTTGGGCGGCATTGAGAAGTCGCAATTGGTGGGCCCGGTCCAATCTTGGAAACCATGCTTGCAGGCGTGAATTGGGCGGCCTTTGGGAAGTCGCAATTGGTGGGGCGGTCCCAATCTTGGAAACCATGCTTGCGGCGTGATTTTGGTAAAAGGAAATCCTTCCCTATTTCAAAGTCTTTCACGTCTATATATATATATATATATATATAAAGCCCCTTTTTCCCCATTCTGCGCTTTATTCTTTCTTCTTTTCATACTAGCGGCAAAGAGAGACCGGCTTCCAGGTATGTCTTCGAGTACTCTTCTTTCTCTATTTTTTTTTATAGGTATAAACCTTAAAAGTAGGCGCTTCCACAATCTTTGCATATGATTCCTTGGCGTGCCTCTGAGGAAAATACTGCGTGTGTATTTCGAACCCGTAGAGAACCCTGTATGAATCCCGAAGAAGAATACTGTGTATATGCTTCATATGACTTCGAACCGCAGGAAATATTGTATATATGATTTTGCTTTTTGAAAGAAGTATCACGCGCGTAGTTTCGGACCAATAGAAAAATGCTCCATATATATTTTTGAACCCAAAGAAGGATACTGTAGACACACTTGTACCCGTATATAGTTTCGAACCCAGAAAAATATCTGCGTATATAGTCTTGAACCCGAATAAAATACCGTGTATATAGTCTTGAACCCGAATAAAATCTTGTGTATATAGTCTTGAACCGAATAAAATCTTTGTGTATATAGTCTTGAAACCGAATTTGTTGGGTACGATTATGTGTCGGGAGATAACTTCGTCTTTCTCCATTTGTTTTGTGCGGATATCTTATTACCAAATCGTTACGAAGGAATTTGATAAGATGTTACTGAACCACATTTCACTTCGTCGAAGGATGCTCATAATTCCAAACCGAACACAGATGATGAATTCTTCACTAGAGCCCTCGCCCCTGCTCGGAAGAATCACCCAGGTTTCGTGCCAATTTTGCTAACAAGTGGTGAGGATGACAGGAAGACACGTTCGGTTCGCCCAGAGAGCACCATTCGGTTTGTCTTCATAAAGGGGTATATTCCTCTTCCAACATTGACTTTAGGATGTGTCAAAGTCCATTGCGTTCTTTTGACAGATGGGTTGAGTTCATGGTGAGCGCGGAGCGTATAAATACCATCTTGACTCAAGCACGGGTCATTGATCTTGTCAAGACTTGATAAATCTTGATTAGGAAGGACATCCCAGGCTTAGTTGCTTTCATCTCCCGGATGGTGTTCGGACACCCATACAATCATATGTAGATGGGGCGAGATAACTTTCTCCTTGGAGAGTGTGGCTCTCTTCTTTGAATCTTAGAGTGACTGGGAATCTCAGAATCCAATTATCTGAAAGTGAGGCGAAGATGCGGGATGACCTGGCCGCTAAGTTGGGGGATTTTGCTCGGAAAGACTCCATTGCGAAGTCGAAGGACTCTGCCCGGAAAGAGGGTGAAAGGTGCCCTTACGGTTGGTGGATATCTCAATGGTTTCCGGACGAGTTGGAGCCTGAACAGAAAAGCAATGATCTTCATGTCGCAGCATTTTTGGCTCTCTGGTTGTCTAGAGACATTTTGATGACGGTTCTGGCAAGAAGGGAATAAGACCAGAGTTGTTGGCGATTGCTGTGAAATTGGCAAAGGGTGAAGTTCTTCCCATTTACATTCCTTTTTCGAACCTCAATGGGATGGAGATTAATATTCACCTGTCTACTAAGTTAATTAGCCAATTAGACAGTCGAGTATTACATGAAGCAATGTTATGAACAAACTGGGATTGACAAATGAAGCAGGCCCTAATGGGTGAGAAAAATGAGACTACAAACTCTGGATCCATGGAGTGTAATCTTCGTATTCCTTAACAATCAATTTTTCTCTCCCGACTCTTTTATAGATGGTGTCTGCATGACCATTACCATTCCTTGTAACAAAAGAGATTTTCCAAAAATTAAAAGAAACAAGAAGATTTTTAATATCTCTAGTAAGTTTATTACTCCCCCATCCGACTCTAGTAATGTACCACTATTTCAACATCCGAGATAAGATGAATATTGTTGATGCTTAAGCCCTTTATCAACCTCAATGCCTCCAGAATAGCCATGCCAGCTTTAGGGTCGATTACTCCGTCATCATAGGTTTCTTTGACCCCATCACAAGTACATGTAAGGGAAAAAACACCATACCAGGGCTAGCATTGTTAGTTAGTCATATAATCAGAACATGCATCTACAAAATTCTGAAAGTGTCATGACATAAAGTATTGGAGGTGATCCTAGTAGTTGTAGAGGAAGATCCTCCAGTTAATCAATTTTATGGCAAACTATAGTGGTTGATTTTTTATTTATGTATTTGTTAATCTATTTTTCTATCTTAATTAAAGATCCTTAAGTTTGTATGTTATTTGTATCGATGGTTTGTTTTTTCTAATAAATTTATGGGTTTTTTTTTCTTTGAGTTGTGTTATGCTCTCTTGAATAATTTGATTTAGTATTTACAGACCTTGAGAATGTTAACTGCGAAAAATGTGATCATAGGCTCAAACTCAGAATGTTAACTTAAATATAAAAAATTTAAGCTCACATTCGCGTGTATGCAAAAACAAATAATGTAACGATAACGTCATTCAACAATTACGATCATACATAAAGCTTGTTTGAGCCGTTAAATCTAATACTGAAAATATATCAATCACTACCATTTAACCCTAATTTGAACGGTCTTGATCGATCTATAAATCATATAATTAGCATAGTTGCCTCATTTTTCTACCGACTCCGCCTACATTTAGCTGCCGCGCTGAGAGAAAAGGGATCTGAAACCTAATCCTAAAAATCAACAACAGCAAACTATCATGTTCCCGATCCATAAATGGAAGCAGAAACATCAAATACATGACCTTTGACAACAACTTACCCACACAATGATTTTTCCTCTCAAAAAACAAAGATATTCCTGAATTCAAATGCTAGCATTTCTTTAGATCCTTCTCTGGCGGTTCTCGGATCTAGGTAAACAAAATGTTGGTTTCTTCTTCTTCTACTTCTATCAGCTGTTAGTGTCAACTTTAATTGTGGATGGATCTCTTTTACCATAAAATGTTACTACGTATCTAGGTTTTGAAGATTTAATTAGTTTTTGTATTTGTTAATTCATTTTAGCTAGCAGTGTTCTCCTTTTTAGCTAGTGAAGATTCCTTGATTCATATGTGAAATAATGAGTAATTATAATGTATGACTAATTGGTTTTTTCGGTATGGATCTGCTTCACTGTTGAGATCGGACAATTGGGTTTCAAGATTTCAAACTTGGTCCAGCGCATGAAAACCTCATGGCGCTTATTCATTCGTGCGATCAATCGTCCCTATCCACTCAACAGGAGTACGAAGTGTTTCAAAGGTGCGCGACGGGGGTCATAAAGACTGTTGGCTGGAGGGGTTGGGAACTGCAGGTGTCATCTGATATCAGGGAATCTTACGCGGAATTTATGGGACTACTGACCTTAGATATGGCACGTATTGGTGGTTATTGGTTTCTGGGGCCATCAGCAAAGAGCAGGGAAGATAGAAAGTGAGTTGGTCACGTCCTTTCACAGTTGGATCGATTGATGGCAGAGTTTGTTGCACTTCTCACCGCTGAAGATGTTTGATGATAGAGTCACTGAGTTATGGTTTGGTCTAGCACTTGAGCTATTTAGTTTGTTTGCTTGCTCTTCAGTTCCTTTTCTTTTTTTATGGTTGTTGTGATCAGACACCGAAGGAAAGATCAACTAGTACTGTGTTTGGTTTATAGTTCTTTTTTTGTAGTGATCAGAAGCTATAAGGGAAAAACATGAATTAGTTACAGGGGCGGAACCAGGATTGAAGACTAGGGGTGGCTTGGAAATTTTTTATGCATACTTGTAAGAATTTTTTTTTTTTTTGCGATGCAAAAAATAAAAGAGGATTACCTAGTCGACGACAGTTGCAGAATATCTGAACCTATGTTGTGAAAGGCGAGCGCTTTTGGCGCCAAAGGCCCTCTAAGCGTAACTCCAGCGCCCGAGGAACCAGATTTTCCACTACTTTCCACACTAGCGCCTTAGGCGAGCGACTATGGCGCTTTAGGCGCCTCGCGGAAAGGTTAGGCGCTAGCCTAAGCGCCAAAGGAGCCTTTATTTTCTCTGTTTCCATTTTAATAAAGGGTGTTCCTCTATATACCCCCAAAAATACTAATGGTACCCTTTTATCTACGTACCCTTAAAATTTATCTACCTACCCCATCAGTCTACTAAATTATTATACCCCCAGAAAACACAAACTCATCTGTATCTCTTTTCCTTCAATTTACACTTTTTGATAACATTATGGGGACATATGAGTACGTATTATTAATGGATTTCAATCACACTTTTCAAACATTGAGAATACTGTTATACAAGCAATTCTAAACTACCAAAACAAATTCTTTTTCTTCCGCCATTAAAACCATGTAAACGAACTCTGAAGCTCTATTTAATTTCTATGACAGTAAAAAATACTGCATTATAAATAGAAGATGGTGGTAGTGAGAAAGAAGATCTTCACAAGGGTGTAGAACATGAGATACACATGCAGTTCAAATTAGGGTGTAGATTAACTTTAGGGTTTCTTTTGTTTATTGGAAAGTTAAGGTGTCGATATTGTACTAACGGTGACTGAAGAAATCAAATGACTGACAGATATGTTGTTTCGTTGTATTTAATTGATTTCAAAAGCTTAGATGATCATGGGGTTTCTTTATTTTGTTAAATTGAAAAGTTAGGGTGTTGAGCTCGGTGGGTGAGAATTTAATTAGAAAACTATGTCTTTTGAAAATATTTCCGATTCAGCTTTTTCAGGTATAGGTTGGTAAAACGCTCACAGATTCAACTTCTTTTGAAAAAAAACAATCACAATCAGGACTCATACCATCAACATTCAATTCCCATGAATCCTAACAACTAAGTCACCTAATTTGATAATTACAGATTCACATTCACTTATAACATCAAAGATTTTTTTTTTGAAAAAATATCAAAGATTGAACCTAAAATTTCATTCAAATTTTCAATTACATAAACCCAAGTGAAATTAACCTAAAATTAAGAAAATACCATGCCCTTTTCATGAAAGAAAGCAATTAAGTTTGATAAAATTTCATTCTTAGCCCATTAGATCAAGTCAAATCAACAAAATCACCAAAGTTTCAATTACACAAACCCAAGAAAATTAACCTAAATTTCAGATAACCCATGTCATTTTTCATGAAAATAATCAAGTAAGTTGATAAATGTTTCATCTGTATCCCCTTAGATCACATCAAGTATAAGTTGATAAAAGAAGTATTGTGCACTCCTTTGTTGAAGAATTGCTATCTATGGATGACATAACTGTTCATACACCCCGGTCTTGGTACTATATCCCCAAACGTACTGGTCGGAACCAAGTATAACCACATTTTTGTCAACTGGACTGATACCTACAACCTCATTTTCTGTAATCAGATTAACCCCATGTCGTCCCTCTAACCCATCATCGAGTCGAATATCCTTGTGCAACATATACCAGTTTCCGTCAAGCACCCCAACACTCAAACTCCTCTCTGTTTTCTTGAACCTAGCAAAACAGATCAATCCTTTTGTAAACTGCTATTGTGTATGAGACATGATGAATGGTGAAGTGCTAGCTGCTAGAAGCACCTGTTGTCCTTGGTTGCATATTTCTGTGGATGTCCATGGATTTGCAATGACCAAGCTTATTTGCATGCCATTATGTTCCCAAACTGTGAAAGATCGATTCTCTGGTGTGCTTGGCTATATCTTCCAATGACTCCTCTTAAACGCCGGAATTCAACTGATCTCCTTTGAAAAGCGGCAAAACTTATCTTGGACTGTAAAATTTTTCAAGCTTACTCTCTAAATTTACGCCAAAAATAAATAAAAATGAATTAAAGATTAAGTAAGAATAGAAGGAAAATTGAGTGCTGCAAGCCTGCAAGTAATATGCACTATCTTCTTAGGAAATAAACAAAAGAAGGGAAATAGCCTGTGACTGTGAGAGTGAGACCAGCATGTCAAACACCGGCTTATCATGGTCCATATCACCGTCTCCACAAATACGACCAAGAAAATAAAACAATGTAATTTTAACGCGGAAGCAGAGGCTGTATTCAACCACCCACACACTTAATGCTTTAATTCCTTTCCTACATTTTCATCTATTCCCAAGTGCCTAACTACCCAAGGCAATACACACACCATTGCTTCCCAATTTAAAGAAGCAAATCCTAGCCTTTTCATTTCCACTCCACTTACCGCATGTTAGGATACCAAAAGCCGAAGCCAATTCCAAAGTAGAAATAAAAAGACAAATCATTTTATTGTATATTATAGATTATTGCATCACATAACATTGCACTACTTTTTTTACTTCAATATATTAAGTCCCTGTTAATGTGTCTCATAGGTCTATTAAATTTAAATCCCACTTAGATGTGTCTGGTCTATAGAAACTGATAGCTCTATGAATTAACAGGTTCATCTTTAATACCATGTACCCTTTTAAGGGAAGCAACGACATTTGTAATAGCATAGCTATGGACGACCCCAAAAGTCCGGTTGAGACTTGAGAACAAAAAATGATGGCGTAGATTTTGTTTCTAAAGAATTTTAATACATCTAATATGAACTTTCTAAATCCGAAGCATCAATAACATGTTTTTAACAACATTAAGCAACATCCCTTGCATTTCACGTCTACGTAACACCAAAGTTTCATTTTCCATGTCATATTCGGTTCAACAGAGCACCAAGCCGGTATCTGATATCGGGCCAAATGGGCTCAAGTTTTAATTCTGACCTAGCTAGGTTTAGTAGAACTGACTACAAGTCCCATATAAATCTCCTTAACTGAGAGAGTGTTTGTTTCATCTACCTCTTTTGGTTTGCAGTCTCTCCTCACACTTAGATCTACCATCATCTGCCACTAAGATCTACTATCATTCTGATCTTCCTTCATCGTAATCCAGAGCTCATCTTCTGTTAAAGTCTATTCCTCCTTGTCTTCAAAATGATCCTGGAAACTAGGGATACGAATGAGTTATTGGTGTTGTACGGGAATCATCCTCACATACACAACACAAGATCAATCTTGTTTGTTTAATTTAATGTCATAATGATTTATCCTCTCATAGCTACCGCCAATTCCTCAACCACCTTATTTTCTGTGGGATCCTTCATGCGCTTCAATAGGGGGCATCTGAAAGAGATGAACAGAAATTACAGAGTAGAAAGTAAATTTCAAGATCGCAGCGGGAATAAGGGAAACAATATTTTGAAACTGTCAGCTTGGTGATCCAAGTCAAGATATATCTAGCTAATTAATGCAATCTAGGAAAGACTTAGTAATATTAGAACGATTCATTCTTGTTAATCTGATTTGGCTTACAGAGATAATCAATTTGTTGTTGTATTAACTTTTTATGCTGAAATTTATCAATGAAAATCATCAGATTCTATTTCAAAATTTCGCTTCCTTGCATAACATTCTCGATAGATGGCCTATTTTAATTTTCAAACATTTTACTCACAAATTTCAAACTACATTAAACAAGTATTGCCCAATCACGTTGAATGTGATTATTTTAGATTAAGCAAAGATTAATTAAGATTAAAGAATGTGGTTATTTTTGTGCTAGAGCTAATTTAAAAAAAAAAAAAAAAAAAAAAAAAAGTGTCGCAGGAGTCCAGGGGAATATAGCTTTGCGGAAGATGTAGTTGAAGGCTTGATCAAAAGCTTTACCCCACTCCCACTTTCCAAGTAAGAGAAAGCTGGAGCACCAATTGGTCGTGACACTAAATGTACTTATAGCAATTCTCAAACACGACAAACTCACTTTCATTTGCCCCTTCTCTAGAGCATTTTGACTATCTCTTTCCTTAGATGGTATTCACATCTCTCCCTGATTATCTCCCCTGGTACGAAATGCAACAAGGTTTTCATAATGGGTGCATCAACGAAGAGTAGAAACTACCATTTGAACAATTCAGAAATAGTGATGCCAAGTCGTTTTCAGAAATACCCACTCAAATCCATTTTTACATCCGAAATTTTTGTTTTGGTGATGATTGCCAAGAAGATGGCTTAGTTGTTTACAGTTACACTGTGGTTATGCTGGAAAAAATAGAATGCAATTTTAGTTAATATTTGAAATTTAATTTTTTTTTTGTAGTTAATATTTGAAATTTAATTTTTTTTTTTGTAGTTATTATTAGTTGATTACAGATGGAAGACAGGGTCTCTGAGGGAACCGGTAGATTTGAATTGAGCGAGGAGGAATTTTTTTACAGCCTCTTTTACCATATATAAATTGCCACTACATATCTGGTTTTGGAGATTTAATTTTTGTGTTTGTTAATCCAAGTTAGTGTTCTCCTTTTTCAATTGAAGATGTAGTAATTATAATTTAAGACTAATTTAAGTTTTGCTATTTGTTTTCTATATGGTTTGTGTTCTGGTCTCTGAATAGTTAATTAGGGAACCTTAGTCTCATCAAACAAAAGTTTGCTCTTCTCCGCCTCTCTTCTTTATCTGTAGATCTACTACTCACTCCGTAATTCGTAATTTTCGTTCTGCAAAATGATAATTGAGATTATGAATGAGATGTTGATTTTGTTTGAGAATTCATTCTATTTCTCACAAAAGTTTGATTTCTAGTGTGATCATAGTGACGTATCCTCTCAAAAGTTTTTCCATTGGTCTCATAAAAACCCAAAGAAAAATGTACGCTACACTCTCAGTTAATAGGAGAGTTACAAAAATTTAGCTCCAGTCAAATAAGACAAAGAATAAAATGGAGGAAGTGAAAAAATGGAGATGCAGAAGGAAATCAATTCAGCTCATCAATAAGGTTGAACGATTGTCACGTGTAACAGTTCTTCATTTAATCTGCTAATCATGTGTTATAAGCTGAAAACAATTTAAAAAATTGGTGTTGTAGTAATTCTCAAGTTGGTTTTTAACGCTAACATTGTAATTAATCATCATGAAAAGGGAGGATGTTGGGTTCTGTTCTATTGTTATTATGGAAATTAAGTACAGCTGGTATTATTTAGAATGTGAACTAATAATGGTCTCTCAATGTGGGATCTAGCTAGCAACTACTCTAGATGATGGGGTTCCTTATTGCATTTGGCTTCTTAGCTCTGATTATAAGCACCTAGCAACAAGTCGTAGTAATTACCTATACATATCTGGTGAGCCATACCATATATAAATGTATCTATCACAATTTTGAACCCATAACCGTAGTTAAAAGTGGCATTGTTATTTGAGCACTGAATTCGCTGAAAAGCAGTTCTCAATTTGGTGGACATTCCAAAAGACCTACATAGAACATTGCCAAATTACACCTAACATAAACATGGGATTCTAGTTACAGTTTAACCTAATCAAATTTCTTTGCTTCTCCGCCATCAATGCATTGCCCAACTTAAATCAAACAATATAAATCGAAACAATATCACACATATTTATCCATTGTGTTTTTGCAAAGAAATTGTGGAAAACATAAATTTTACTAATTATAGCTATTGAGATGGATTGATAATTAAGCATTCACATTAGCGTATCACTTGCAAAAATCAAAATTTATCGAATAGACCATTACTTTCAGCGCCTCCATCAAAATCAAACAAATATAATTCATCAATTTATCGAATACATTATTGGTAGAAATTCATCAATTTTTCAAAATCAAAAAAGTTACAACCACATTATTCCTGATTAAATAAGAAATCAACAGTAGATGTTATGAGCACAGATCCATAAACTAAACTGCGTCGCCACATCAGCTTTCTTCGTGAAGTTGTACCACAAAGACTCCATGATTAAAAGCTTCAAGAAATGAAAAAGAGAGAAGTGAAACTTGGTTGAGAGGAGAAATCATCGTGCTTCGCGTTTAATTGTTGTTGTTGTCGATCATCCAGATCTGAAGCCATTACTTGTTGCAGCTGTTTTTGTGGCGGCGTGAAGAAGAAAAGCAAAACAGCAGTTGTTTTTGTGGCTACGTGAAGAAGAAAAGCAAAATAGATCTCGAGAGAGAGAGGAGGCAGTAGTAAAAAGGAGAACCCTAGCACAGACGTTTAAATAGCAGGTAGGGTAAACGGACAAATAAATAACATTTTTTTATAACACCCTGCTTACATCACTAGTTGATTTATCATGTAAATAAACGAGCTGGATCGCCTATGCTGCCAATTGATCACGTTCATTTCATTATGTGAATGACATTATTTCATTTTGTGAACGGATGTAGATAAATGGAGCAAGGATCACATCGCAGAGGCCCAAACATTTTTCAAATAATTTTACAGAAAATGGGCTATATAACCAAAAAGGTGTGTTTCCTAGGCCAAATGGACGGGTAGAGATTTCGTCTGGGTCAAATGGACAGTGAAACTTTTTAATTGAAACTGACCCAATTACCCTTTTCCCTTTTCTCTCCATCGTCTCTTTCCCTCTTTCTTCTGTGTTTCTCCTTCATAACCAGAAACACCAATACCGCCATCGAAAAGATATCAACTTTCTCCATCATTAACATCGACACCACCACCACCATCTCTACTACCTGAAAACACCAATGTCATCGAGAACATCGTTTTTATCCAATACAGTCACCGACGCCGCCACCAACACCACCGTCCATGAAGAAATTTATGATGCCCTAATTCAAATTTCTCAAATTTACAATTTGACAGTTGAAATATCCAAAAAAGGGTTTTGTGTTAATTGAAATATATGCTCAAATTGGTAAGCTTCAGACCCTAATTGTCTTTGATTACATTCAAAATAGTTTAATTCATCGTGTTTATATGTTTATCTTGATTGGTATTGGAAATGGGTTCATCATGTACTCAATTGGGGTGGATACGATTTCGTCTAGCTTTAAACTGGGATGAACTTGGTTTCACCCTATCTTAATTGATTGAATTTGGTTAGATGAAAGTGATTAGATCTAGATTTTAAGCTCGGTAAAATCTAGTTTGAAGTTGATTGAATTTCGTTTGGATGAAATGGGTTTCATCTAGGTTTAACTTGTGTAAAATCTAGTGTGAAATTTATTGAATTTGTTTTGGATGAAACTGGTTTCATTCTGTTTTTGGTTGAACTGAAATTGTGTTGAAATCGTTTTGGTTTGAATGAAACTGGTTTCATCCTGTTTTGGGTTGAACTGAAATTGTGTTGAAATTGTTTTGGTTTGGATGAAACTGGTTTCATGTATTTTTAAACTAAGATGAATATGATGGTTAATCTATGGTGTACATGGTTCATCCATGTTTTATACTAGGATGGAAGCAGTTTCATTCGGGTTGAATTTACGATTAATATGTGTTAATGCCATATTATATATGAGTCGTGTCTTTGTTTCTCCCGACCATGTTAATATGTGTTAAAGACATTATTGTTGAATCATCAAAGATGAGATATAGAAACTGGGTTTCATCTAGCTCTAATATATAGGATGTATCTCGGTTTTCATCGATACCCTAGAAACCGGTTTTCATCCATATTTAAAATATATGATGAAGTGATTTTTCATCCAAGTTTGTAAAATAGGATTTAAGCGGTTTTGATTTAAATTTTTGCGGGAAGCAATATCAAGAAGGGTGTTGGTGCTGAAAGAAGTACCAAGAATAGGCATGATGTGAACATGGGGTGGTGAATCAAGCAAAAGGAAGATAGATGATGTGAATGTGGATGGCGAAATGGATGATGTGAATGTGGATGGAAAACAGATCTCGCATATGAAATCCTCAATGATGAGAATAGTTTCTGGAAAGTTTGATGTATTTAGGTTGTTTAGCAAAATAGGTCGTTAGAAATTTTTTATTAATGTAGTTCATATAGAAGTAATTTTCTTTTGTTGAACTCTGTCTTCACATACATTTATGATCCGGGATTCGTCTATATCTTAATTGCAGGTCAATTAAATATGATTTTTTTAACGAAAATTTCCCATACTTCAATTTTATCAGTATAGGTTATCTGCACTCTGCATATGTGTTTGAATATGTTAGCCAGAAATGATTAAATTTGCAGGTTGATTTTTTTTTTTTTGGTCAGAATGTAACCAGGCTTGGATGAAACCCGGTTACATCCTAGCCTGTACAAAAACTGCAATTTTTTGTCTGAATGTAACCAGGCTTGGATGAAACCCAGTTACATCCTACCCTGTACAAAACTGCAATTTTTTGTCAGAATGTAACCAGGCTTGGATGAAACCCGGTTACATTCTAGCCTGGCCAAAAAATCTATTTTTTCAAAATATACAGGATGAAACTGGTTTCATCCAAGTCAAAATATGTTACATCCTGATGAAACCAGTTATATCCCGATGAAACTTTTCAGAATTTACAGGATGAAACTAGTATCATCGTGAACAAATTTTGTTTTTTCGTCCCCTGTATTCATTGAAATTTGAACATAAAAATTGTAATATCAATACAACCGAATAAAAATATCTTTTTACAAAGTTATCCAATATCCCACAAAATGATATATTAAAAATACATTTCCCACCAGCAATAAATACACTGAGCTCCAGCACATTACACTACCTTCACCACCCACTGTGGACAAATTAACACAATCCACCATCCTCGCCAGCATCCTTTTATGAAAGCAGATTAAGGTTCATTTATGGAGTAAGCATTTCCAGTCTCCTTAGGTACCATCCTCCACCCGTTTGCAGGGTCCAAAGTTACATCGATGCACCATCTCGGATTTCCTTTGCTGCAATGCTCTAAGCATCCACCACAGGGTTCAGTGAGTCTAACCTCAGCGTGTGGGCAACGTGAACAAGTGAAATGCGAGAATAATAGATGCTTATATTATGAAGCCCTGCCCGAATGACAATATGTCGCAGCATCACAATCAGATTGAGAGTCCTGTCTGAGCTTGCAGTACTTGCAAACTTATCCACAACATTCCTATATAACTCTAAATCACCTATACGAACAAACTGAAAACGAAAACAAAAAATCCTTACATAATGTAACATTTAATGTGCTTTTTTCCTAATTGACTAGTTAAAGGGCTCATGTGGGGCAATAACTCAGCAGTCCGCACCCAAATCTAAGCTGGCAGTACTTGCCAAAACCTTGTATTCATCTTCGGTTTCTTGCAAACTTGCAAACTGAGCTTCTAGCACTTTATGGATGGATACGTTTGCAGTACTTAGGTATGCAACATAACAAGAAGCCTACGAACAAGAAAAAAAAAGAGAAAAAATACCGCAAGTTTCACAGTTTGTTGTCCAAAAATTTCTTCGTAGTTTTTTTTCCAAAAATTCATGCATATGGTTGGAGTTTCTCCCTGTTGTATTAACCTGACCATTCAAACACTGACCACCAGCACATTACACTATCTTCACCACCCACTGCGGACAAATTAGCACAATCCACCATCCTCGCCAGCATCTTCCTCCCCAACCACACCAATTATCACCTACCACTTAACACTCAACATCCTTACCGATCAAGACTCACCAACATCCTTAATGGTCGGGATCTGCAGTCGGCCATTATATCCCGTTGACACGTGTCAGAACGTCAGGGTTCCTACCAGCGTGGCTATTGGATGCTCAAATATGTGTGCGTGTCACAATCCTAATTGTAGGACACATTGGTCATTTCCGAAAAAAATGAAGGCGTAATCAGTAACATTATGGTTACACGTGCTTTTCACATGCCTTAAAGCACATGGCAGTATGTGATTTAATCCCATCCTCAGGGGTAGGAATGTCTTTTTCCACACGTCCCATTTCACATGTGCAACAAATTGACCATTTAACTCTCTTTAACGGCAAAATAAACAGATTGGGGCATTTTGATTTATTTCAAACTGTCAGGGGCATTTTCGCAAGGTGACAACTCATTTTGGGGAATTTTGCTTATTTGCCCTATAGTTATTAGCTTTGCCGTATAGTGTAACAAATACGACATAGTTTAGTAGTTTACTAGCTAGTGTTTGGTGAAAGATGTGAACGAAATTGCAAATTCAAATAACTTGGTTCTGCAATTTATATTTATTTTAGAATCCAAGATCTCCTGCAATGTTATAAAGACCAAATGTGCTATAATCTTTCTCCATGAGAACGATAGTTTGATCTAGCAGTTAGCCATCAGCGTTTGCACAAAGACTTAGTAAGTAACCCTGCAGTTGCACTAAAATCTTCCCCCGACGTTGTAAGTAACCCTACATAAAATTACGGTCACTTCCGTTATACCGTACATAAATTACAATCATTCATAAAATTCGTATGAACCGTCAAATCTAATCTTGAGAACAAACCCTAATCTGAACGGCCTAGGTCCAAATCTAAACCTTATAAGTAGAATAGTTTCTCTCATTTCCTCACTGCCTCCGTCAATCTAAGCTACAGAGAAGAAGAAAAAAATCCAAAACCTAACCCTAAAAATCAACAACATTTAGCTGACTCTCGTGTTCTTTTTATTCATGAACCATAAATGGAAGCAGAAATCAAATACAAGGCCATCAACAATAACAAATTTCCCCACAGAATGATTTCTCCTCTCACAAAACTAAGATGTTCTGGCCTTCACTTTCTACAATTCTTTTAGATCCTTTTCTACTTGTTCTTCACAAACAAATAATTTTTGTTGGTTTCTCCGTGGATGTTTATGAGTTGATAGATCATGGATGGAGACCTTGATGAATCGGTATATTCGTATTGAGTGAGGAAATTCTTAACGGACAGCCTCTTTTAATTTTTGTATTAGCTTATCAATTTGAGCTAGCTAGTGTTCTCCTTTTTAGTTAACATCCTTTCAGTTTGTATGTGTAAAAATTCATGATCAGTAATGTAAGACTAATTATAATGCAAGACTAATGAATTTTTTCCTTGTTACATTAGAATCTGAGAGAGCTGCAGTGAGTTTTTATTGAACAAACTGGTACGAATAATTTTTTTTTTTTTTTTTATAAAGAAAAGATAGATTACTGCCTTAAACAAATCAAACATAAGTTTTGTGCCTCCCACAATTGAGGACTTTGGTTTTTAGAACCTATTAGAGAGAGAGCTGTCGAAGATCTGGTACGAATAATGAGAGTAACCAACTGAACATGCAAATGAAGTAGGCACTGATGATGATGAGAAATACTAGAACATCGAAAAAAAAACATAAGCAGATCAATTGGATTCCATATTAGAGCATACAAAAAATGGAAGACAATAAATATACTTAAGTAGCACCTATTTACATTTAACGTTCCTTTTTTAGTTCTTAATGTGATGGAATCAAAATTCATCTATCTACTAAGTTAATTATCCACATAGACAGTACTGCACAACAGGAAGCAGTAGCGTAAAATAGAAGATTAAAGATTACATACTTTTAGAGCCAAAACTCTATGTTGCTTTTAACAAAGAGGATTTCTCGTGTCTATTCATCGACATATATATCTGAAACGCCTTCGTTCAGAATTTGGTAAAGTCCAACACAAACCCTGCAGTTCAATATTCAGTAAGCTTCATTATAAATTACCTAATACGTAACTAGAAACTATTTAAGAAATGCAAATAAATGTTCCAACTTCTACACGAGCTGAATGGCAAAACAGAGTTTTGTCATTGGTGTCACAGACATACAGATAATACCATCAATGAGAGTGTTTGATCCTGTGTTGAACCCTCTGGTATCATGTTCGATTAACACATGACAATACTTGCACAAACCACAATTTGTCTTTGTACAATGCGACACCAAGAAGTAACCGTACTTGCATTGGTGCCTCACATCCACATTTGTGAGCCATGAGGACTATCCGTACAATATACAAGCATAATCTTACTTTAAAACTTCCTAAATAAAAAAGCAAAACCATTACATTATAACTACATTGACATGGAATTTGATTTGGTATACCTTGATTAGGAGGTCGAGATGGCAGACTTAGTGGTGGAGAAGCAAAAGAACCTGAAGGTGTACTTTACGATGAAGACTAGGCCCTGAATGAATCAATTCCAAAAGTTAGTCATGAAAAAACATTGATGAGCGTTCCTGTGAAGATAACAAATAAAGCTCAATGACACAAACCGACTTGTCCCAAATATGAATTCAAGACAAGTCTATTAAACCAACAAATATTTTGAGTCTGCTCTAAAAGCCATTTTAAGTCTAGTTCTAAAAAGCTTGTTTAGAGAGTAGGTTTGTTGTAAACTCTCTAAGTGCTTCGCTAACCTCTTCTTGTATCTTTCGAAGGTGCTATCTTGGCACCCTTTCTTATTTATTTTATCTTTGCCTTTTTCAAAAAAAAAATATTAAACTGGCATCTCATCCATGAAAGAAACTAGGAATGAAATCAATTCCCTTTTAACTGAAGCACTGTTATACAACAACAAGACTATAGCACTACTACCTGATTTTTCTGCAGCAACAGCTGAAACAAGGACCATTGCCTATACGAAACACATGATACTAGTTATAAAAAAAAATTATAATTAGAAACAGATGATCCTAGATAAATGGAACTTACCTTGTAAATTGCTTCAAATATTTGTTGGGCAGTATGGTCAAGTTCATCCTACTTTCCATGCATTTCAGCAAAATCACCGCCAGCCATGAGAGTTATCTACTGTGACACGAGATTTTCAGGGTGTGGAGAAGCAAGACTCACACCACCTGAATCTCGAAGCAATGTTTTGAACACAGTTTTCATAATGTATGAAACAGTCAATACGACAATGGGGCATGAAGAACAACCCGTATCTGCAATACTTATGCTCTAAGTGGTATTGGGTGCCGGAGAAGTTGAATAAGTTGAACTAGTAACCCCTTTTATGGTTTCCTCTATAATGTGCTCTGTGATATCCACACTTTTCTTCTGCGATCAAATGATCAATATACAATTTCTGCACTAAAACTCGATAGTTAATATGTGCCATCAATTCCATATACCTTAATGTATGTAAAACAAGAAGAAAGTGATAAGCACAAAGCTGCAGACAGAAGTAAAGCATAGTTGATATCTACATGGGGACACAGCCTTGAGAAAACCTAGCCTTAGTTGAAGCCAGAAAAGTGAAATCCCACCAACTAAAACTTGGTTACAATCGATAATAAAGCAGTTTACTCAAAGCCTTCAAATCTAACTCGTCAAAATTTTCCTACACTTGAGGGAGGTGTTAATAATATCCAAAAAGTCTTCAGTCATATGAAATGGAATCCTCGATCAAAATTATATATGCCACCTTAAACAAATGACTAATCAAAATTACAGTGCAGCTACCGGTTAGTCTCATGTTAAACCTCCTTAATAGTCTCTTTTTCTTGATCAAAACAAATGAATATATCAGAAAAATCATCGAGAGTTACATGAAAGAAGAAGTATCACCTCAAATAAACATGAGACAAGCACCACATGTAATGAAATTCACCTAATCTATCTTCCAATTCTTAGACGGTCATCTAACAAATGAAAAAAGTGCCATCTGATTCTTAGACATTCATATCAATATGGTGTTACAACCTCCAAATAAAGCATGACTTCTATTGAACTCCCACCCAAATACTAATGAAACACGAGTAGGAACAAGAATATTAAACTTACATCTCATCGGAATGAAGAATGAAGAATGAAGTCATTTCCCATTTAACTGAAGCTCTGTAATATATACCACTGGTACCTGATTTTACTGCAGAAAAAGCTGAAACAGGGACCAATACCTATATGAAACACATGATACGGTTAGAAACAAATTGTTGTGATGAGAAACAAATGATCCTTAATTGAACTTACCCTGTAGAATTGCTTAGGATGTTTGTGCGGCAGCTATATTAGTGAATCCTTTTGACAAAGCTTTTCACCAAAATCACCGCCACCCTTGTTGCTATCCAAAAGAGAAACGTAATTTTTTGCTTTCAGAAGAAACATTGGATGAGAAAAGGAAGAGAAAAGTGGCGATTTGTTGTATTAGTTCTTGGAAAATTAAAATAATGACTGAAAGTCTAAGATATACTTCTACTTACTTTTGAGAGGAGAAATCATTATGCTTCTTGTTCTTCTTGCTGTTCATCATGGACATCCGAAGCCATTATCAGATCTAATCTGAGGTTGTTGTTTCGGGACGGCTGAAAACTGAGAAGATGAGACGGAGAGAAAGCAATAAAACCCTGACTCACTTAGGTGCTTAAATAGTATGGGAAAAAAATGTGTTGTTACACTTCGGTTACACCGGTTGCAAAAAAAATTGAAAGACAAGACATGAATGCATGTACAAAATACGTACATGGTAAAGTAAAGTTGACTTGGCTGATGATTACTTGCATTAATCCAATAGAATTATTTGTGTGGGAGATGAAGTACTCTGAAACCAGGATATATAACCAGAAAAAAATTGATTTTTGTTGTTGTCCGCCAGGAAAGCCGCCATATATAACCACTATGGATCTCATTAAGAACTGGACAATATCTCGTTTATCCGCTCGCGGTAAGAAAGGATGGATACGTTTGCCTGCTGCTATATTATGGATTCTATGGCTCGAGCGCAATGCGCGAACTTTCACTAACTTTCACTAATAAGGAGAGAAAGGTGGAGGAGCTAATCACTGATATCAGGCATCTTAGTCTGTAATGTAATTGAGAGGTGGACAGATATTGATATTATAATCAAAACCAATTGGCAATCAGTGGAGAGGCCCTAAGGGATTATAAACCACAAGATCTTAGATGCCCAAACAATGTGGGACTAATAATCTCAATAATAGATGTATTCTTTGACCCTCGTTACTAGGCTACTTTCTCCCTTTCTCTGTTTGGGATCATGTCTTTCTGTTCTGCTTGATTTGGGGGTATTTCTCCGCTTTTAGTTTGACTTCTGTAATCTTTGTTTGGGGGTTTGATGCTTTGGTCCTCCTTTGTAAGCTTTCCTTTTTTCCATCTATATAATGAGCAAAAAAAAAAAAAAAAAAAGCCTCTATATATAACAACCAATGACGAGGTTTCATCGCTTGGATAAAAGTTTTAGTGATTGTTCTTGATGGACCAAATTTTTGCTTCCAATGTTGACGCTCCAGCCTCAGCCCTCATTTAAGGTGTGTGTACCGTACCGATTCTTAGGGACAGCTGCCAAAACCATTCCTTCCCAGGATGCCGGGACGGTATCTAAAAACTGAAAGCATTTGCATGTGTGCTCTTCAATCGGCGCACGAAGGGGGTAGAGTTGCCGACGCCTAGTTTCTGAATAGATGAAAGTCCCATGCCTTATGAACCATGTCTTGCCATATAAAATACACCTAACTAACACTGCACTCCGACTAACAGTCCGAAAGCTGCTCTTTCCCTCCCCAGCAAGTAACTTACAGGTACCTTAAGAGTCATGGTGTCCCCGTTAAGAATAGAGAATGCGCCAAAAGTTTCGAGAAGGTTTCATTCCTCATTCCATTCCAAAACCAGTGTTTCTTGTTTAACGCGTTGAAAATCGAATATAAAACACAACTACAATCCTTTTACACAACTTACTTCCAGAACATTCTGATTCTCGGCCAAGATATTAGTTTATAAATAGAGGCTCCTTGAGCTCCCCTATCACAAACACATACATTCCCTTTGGGTTCTCTTTTTCTCTTCTAAATCTGAAATCGAAAGGAATTTTAATTCTTCGGCATATTAATCTTTGAATATGTAGATCTTTGTGAAAACTTTAACTGGGAAGACAATCACCCTTGAGGTTGAGAGCTCTGTGAAAACGTTTGTCACCCAAAGGCATACCCAAAAAAAGTAGTAGGTAACACTCCAGTATAACAACCCAGAAGAGAAGAAAACACATTCAAGTCACCATCATATCCCACACCAAAAATTTGGCTTTTAGCAAAGTTAATTTTCAAACCTGTCAGCAATTCAAATGAAAGAAGAATGAGCCTTAAATTTTTTACTTGTTTAATGTCAGCATTCAAAAAAAATCAAAGTGTCATCTGCAAACTGCAAATGACTGACAAGCAAACCATCAGGTTTCACTTGAAAATCAGATAATAAACCCTGCTCCCGTGCTCTTCTAATCATAAATGTTAGAGCTTCACCCACCAAAAGAAATAAGAAAGGTGAAATTGGGTCACCTTGTCTTATCCCCTTTTTACTTTTGAAATAGCCAGTTGCACTCCCACTAATAATAACTGAAAATCTAGTGAATTCCACCCAATACCTATCCATTGTCTCCACTTAACACCAAAGCCCATTAGTTGAAATATTTCATCTAGAAAATCCCAGTTAACATGATCAAAGGCCTTTTGAAAATCTACTTTGCTTAAGATACTAGGTTTTCCACTTCTGATTCTAGAATCAATTAACTCATTTGTTATTAAAACACCATCTAGGATTTGCCTTTTCTTGACAAAGGCAGTTTGATGCTGAGAAATAATAACAAACAGTGTATTTTTATATCTTTCAGTAAGAATTTTAATTATATACAATTTTATAAGCACCATGAATGAGACTAATGGGTTTCAAATCCTTTATCTCCTCAATATAGTCCTTTTTGGGAATTAGAGCAACATTAAGCCTCGGCCCATCTGATATTAACTCTGCCCGCGACTAACCAAAGCTATAAGTCACCTCTCCTTTCCTTCCGTTCCGTAAATAATGGTGCTTCCAAGATCACCTTATTTTCTCATGAATTTCATCGGTCTCTCAGTCTTACACTTTTCATTCCTTTCCTTATGTGAATAGTGGTGCTTCCCACGTCACCTTATCTTCTCATGCAAATAAAAGAAAGTTGACATCACTTACGTTGGATTTTAGGATTTAAAAATCTGGAAAAGGTAATTATCTTAAAAGTTGATGAGGAAAATCACACGAAAAGTTTGTATAAGTTTGTTTGGAAGGATGAAGTTCCTCCCAAGATAAACTTCTTATTATGGTGTGCTGTGCACGGTAAACTGAATTCTCTTGATATGCTGCAATATAAAGGTATTGACATTGACAATTCTTGTATTTTGTGTGGAGATAGTACGGAATCACAGGATCACATTTTGCTCCACTGCAAGGTTGCATACAATGTGTGGATGGCTATAACTCCTGCAAAGGTGTGGTCTTGGGTTTTCCCGGAGACGTTGCAGTCCTTTGCTCACACCTGGCCAAATAATTCTCTTTCAAACACTGCACAAATTATATGGGATTTAATTCCGGCAGCGGTTATTTGGATCCTTCGGAGAGAAAGGAACTGCCGTACTTTTGAAAGCAACTACAGCTTTAAGACTGATAAGGATTTGGCGAATGATGCTAAAGCTCTAGTCTTGTCTTGGGCCGCTGCTTATAGGACGAGAATACACATCAACTTCTCGTACATACTGAACAATTGGGAAACTGTCTTTGATTGATTTAGTACAGTATTTGTTTTCTGTTTTCGTTTCTGTTTTCTTATTTGTCTACCTTTGGTAGACTGTGTACATTCTATCTCTTTAATAAAACCTCTCTTCTCATCAAAAAGAAAAAATCACACGAAAAAATCATGTTAACCACAGTAAAAATAAAAAATTACGTTGATGTCAACTTTAAAAATTACATTGGTTAACCGATTTCCTTTCTTTGGTTTGTCAACAGGAATTCCTTTTTAAGTCCTAGTTTATATTGGTCCATCAAAACTAATTTCAGACAGAAAAAAAATTGGTCTAAATCCATAAATTTCAGACAGAAAAAAACTAATTTCAGGAATTCCTTTGACGTACAAACTAGAAATAAACACAGTATACCAAACACAAATTTTACTAATTAGCTCCATCAAAACTAATTTCAGACAGAAAAAAAAATTGGTCTAAATCTATAAATTTTTCAAAGATGTATGAAATTACAACTATTTATTAGTATTCTTCATCAGTAGAACGAGACCCATTTGTTCTTCATTAGATAACAAATCATGCAATAGAGATTATGAGCCTGTATTCTTCATCAGCAAACCCCATTTATTCTTACTCTATGTTGGATTCATCCAGTACAAACTTCTACAAGCTTGGTGCAGGTTGATAAAATATATCTGAGAGGAGAAATCGTTATGCTTACACGAGTATTCTGCTGTTGTTGATCATCTACATCGGAAGCCATAGCTTGGTGTGGTTGTATTTGAGGCGGCGTGAAGAAGAGAAGGGTAAGAACGAGAAGTGAGAACAACTAACCCTAGCGCACGTTTAAATACTAGGGTAAACAGGCTAATAAGTAAATTATGATTACACTATGTTTACACCACTAGTGTCAGGGGAGCTGTGGCCGCCGAATTTTGGGTCATTCTAAAGATTTTGTGTCTTGGTGGATGAAGTAGATTCACAACTACCATGGTAGACCTTAGGTTGCAATACTGATTCTGGATCACAATTTAGATATTAAGTCACGAGATTGTACACCAAGCTGTTAAATAACTCGTCAGTAGTGCCATTCTTACACATTTTATTCCCTCATACGAAAAATTGGGAATAGTTTGTAGGAGACGAGAATTGATTTAGGACAACATTTCTCTTTTTCATCTGTAATGACTGAAGGATCAGAATTGTAGGGGGAAAATGCACACTCGACTTTTCCCATAAATCGTGTTGTGAAATGGTAACATTACTAGCAGGATATTGAACATATTATACTTCATAATCCCCAGACAAGAACTTGCTTGCGCCAGAACTCTTTGGAATTCAGAAATGCTTGTTGGCCATATAATCATGATAATCTTGGGTGCTCTTACAGGTATGCCCTTTGACATGAGGCCATAAATTGGAGTTAAAGATGTGCCCTGAAAATTCCCACGAGTCAAATAATTTAGCGATTACTATCAGTCATAAGAGTCGCGTAAGCCGTTAGATTTCTGAAACATATTAACGATTACAATTTAACCCTAATTTGAAGGGGCTAGATCCATCTCTAAACCTTATAAGTATAGCTGCCCAAAGAAATTTTTTCCAAAACCTAACCATAAAAATCAACAGCGGCAAACCCTCAATGTTCTTCTTTTGTTCACGATCCATCAATGGAAAAAGAAACATCAAATACATTATCATCCACAACAACTTCCCGACAATGATTTTTCCTATTTACAAACTATGATCTTTGACAAGTCAATTTTACCCTTTTTTTTTTTAGATTCTCTTCTATCTGGTCTCGGTCTGGAAAAACTAATTGTTGGTTTCTCCTTCTGGGTATTTTACCACTATCAGTTGGTACAATTCTTTTTAATACGGTGGATTTCAATTGAGCGAGTAGAGTTTTTAATTGACAACCTCTTTTACCATAAAATGCTACTACAGATCTGGGTTTTGAAGATTTAATTTTGTATTTTTAATACATATTAGTTTGCTAGTGTTCTCCTCATTATTGAATATCCCTAACTAATTTATTTGCATCCATGGTTTGTTTTCTAATATGGGTTGTATTATGTGGTCTCCGAATATAGTTTTATTGGTTATATGTTGTGCTCTACGAGTATGGTTAGACTGGCTAATATTATAACCACTCATGACATAAATTGTTCCAGGAGCATGGTTGTAAAAAGTGGACTCCATTTGCAATTCCAAACTGAAACTGAGAATAACAAATAAACCATTTGCAATTCTATTTGCTTCTCAAAAGACACCTATCTTCATTTAAACCCTATTTTCATTTAAACTTAATGCCGCTCTTTAGAAATAATCTCTTTCGTTCGATCTTCATATAATTTAATCTATCCGTTAACAATCTTAATTCAGAAGCCAATAAAACAAAAAACCCAAAATCATTAACATTAAGAACAGAAGTCTTATATTTTCTTGGAATAATTAATTAAATTAAACATACAGAATCATCGGAATTCCACAAATTAGGTTTGTGATACAAGTTAAATTAACCCTTGAAATTTGTATAAGAACAAGTTTAAGAATAACCTTGTCTTGATTTACTTCAATACAAACACTTTGAGTAAATCAATCCAAACGATCCAGACAAATAACCTCTTAGAAGGTTATTGATGAGAAACATTTGAGAGGAAAAATCATAATGCTTGTGGTTTTATTGGTTTTATTTTGACTGTGTATATAGATTCTAAGATCATCCCAGTAATCCATTTCGTAAACAAGAGAAAATCAAAATAAAAGAGTTTCGGAGGATTAGAGATCTGATGGAGACGAAGACGGCTGCGTTTAGTGTAAAATAGTTAGAGAGTAGTGGTTTCCTGTGTAGCTGGTTCATTTATAGCTACATCCTAAACCCTAACCTGTGCCCTTATCAAGGGTAAGAACCCCAATGTAGCACAAGAGGCCCAAAGAATTAACCCAATGGATATAATCCAAACGGGACAGCCAATCTAATTCAAGAAAAAGTAATGACCAATTTCTTTTTTTTTTTTTGAAAGGAAAACGGCAAATTGTATCGAAAAAGAGACTTCACTCATCAAAATGATGAAAGAAGCCCAGGAAGAGGAAAGAAGCTATCTGTGAAATAATTCATTCCGGTTACAAATCAATGTGCTAAGAGCATAACCCTCAAAAAGTTTTGTATGCACAGACCAATTGTACAAGGTGCATTTAACATAGACAGTTAGATGCTCCAGTTTTCTCTTGTTATTGTTTAGAGTCTTGAATTTCTCTCCTTCCAGATATTCCACCAAATTGCAAAAGGTAGTATCCCCATAATTTCTTCACCATTGCATTGCTTTTATTATTCTCCCATTCCCAAATGTTGGACTTCACAGTCTCAGAGAACACCCGGCTAATACCAAAACTTTCAATAAAATAATTCCATAGTTTCCTAGTTTCATTACAGTGAAGGAAAAAATGGTTTTGAGTTTCCTCAACAAAAGAGCAAAGAAGGCACTGACTATTATTGACTATTCCAGCTTTATGAAGAATATCTAGTGTTGGATAACCTTCATGACATATGTCCATACCAAGAAAGAAACCTTTAAGGGTATCTTAGGATTCCATATCTGTCTGTGAGAAAAATATAAGAACCCATCCACATCAAGGGAAGAATAACAATATGAAACGAAATACCATCACCAAAATCCCATTTTCTTGTGTCTTCAGCCATAAAGGAATAAATATTTTGAGCAAATCCATCTAACAGTTGAACAAGATTAGTTTTTCTCCAACTTCTGCTTCCTTTAGGTTTCTCTTAAAATCAAAAATCCAAGAACCTTGAAAATTAAGCATATCCCTGACAGTAGCCATCCCATCTTTTGAAAATATGAAAATAGTTGGGAATCTATCTTTAAGGATTACTCCTCCAATCCATTTATCCAACCAGAAAAGAATAATCTTGCCATTTTGAACTGAAAGAGATGTGTTATCTTTAACATAATCTCTTGCTTTCAAAATTCCAGCCCATAAACTATGTTTTATTGGCATAGAATTACTATTTCGGGAAAAAGAACGTGGATTACCTCCAAATTTCTCCAAGATTAATTGCCTACAAAGAGCATCCTTTTCCTTACCATATCTCCAAAATAACTTACAGTGAAGGGCCTTGTTAACTAACTATATCTTCTTAATTCCAATTCTTCCATTAGCTTTTGGTATATTAGCTTTTGACCAAGCCACCCAGCTTCTCTTTGTAGAATTATTTGAAGAACCCCATAAGAATGTTTTCATAATCTTCTCCAGAGATTTCACAACTGACATAGGCATCTAAAACATTGATAAGTAGTAAATAGGCATACTAGCTAGCACACTATTTAGAAATAATAGTCTTTGACCTTTTGTGAGATATCTCCTCCTCTAAGTACTCAATGTTTGTTGACATCTACCTATCATTACATCCCAAACAAAAAAAAATTTGCCCAAACCAAGTTTCTTCTTTGGCTAACTCATACTTTACATTTACCTAACTGGTATTATAATCTCTTAAATTTGGCTAGAACTCTGATAAACAAAGTCGGGGTCTTGGTTAATACTTTGATATCAAATGTCTAAAAATAAGTTACAAATGGTAGGTTTTGTTAGGAAGGAAAAAAAACAGTACAATGGAATTTGATGAGAACTTCTTCTATAAACAACTCTCTGAATTGGCTTGTCTTAGTGATGTAGTGATATTCTGGTGGCACAATAACAAAATTACTTGGAACGTTGCTTTGAATGAGTGAGTCTACCATTGGAAAAATTTAATCGTTGCACGGGTTGGTGTAACTGCAATGAATTATAATGGGTGTAGTATAATCTATGTTGCTTGTTGTTGATCATCCCATCCAAGAATGTAAATATCGAGTAACCTTGGAGTGTTTAGGTAATGAGATATGTTTCGGGTCATATGGTGATTTTTGGTCACACATCAATTCTCTATGCTGGCGGGATATGTATCAAGTTATAAGACATACTCCATTTTTTCTTGAGTTTCGGGGATGGTGAACATACTTCATAGTGGCCAAACAAGGTACCATTAATGTGAACTTGCTGGTGCCCGAACTTTTTGAAAACCAGAAATGCTGGAGTTATCGAACCTCTCTCAGAGTGGTACTAGCTAGATCATTGAGCGTGGTAGTTTGATCTTGCTGTTGGCCATCAACATTTGCACTCACCATGTGATAATTTGTATTTCCCATTTCGGGTGCTCTTATAGATATGCCCTTTGACACGAGGCCATAAACTTTCTTAGTGATGTGCCATAAAATTTTCCCACGAGTCGAACTATTTAATCTTTGTAACTATCGCGTGTATGTATAAAACAAATCACAACCGTCTATAATCAATTCGGCCAGAAATTACGGTCAGACATAAAATTCGTGTGAGCCGGCCGTTAGATCTAAAGCATATCATCGACTATAATTTAACCTGGAGATACATGTCAAAACCTTGTAACAAGTATTGTTGCCCTTATTTCTTGTCCGCCTCCATTATCTAACTGCGCAGAGAAAAAAATCCAAAACTTAAACCCAAAAAATCAATAACAGCAAAACTCTCTTGTTCATTATCCATCAATGAAAGCAGAAACATCAAATAAATACATGGCCATTGACGACAACTTCCATACATTGATTTTTCTTCTCAAGAAACTATGATGTTCTCACCGACAATTGTTGGTTTCTTCATTATTAATAGTTGTTGGAATTTCGAATAGAAATAGGATTTAGTTAGTGTGAATAGATGTGTCCATTCATTTAAACCTTTTCAATGTGTAGTGTCTTATCCCAAGAGTTAAATAGTTTTGCTAAAAACAGGAATTGGGTTGAATAAATCAGAGAACTTAAATAGTTTGAATTCTCTTAGAAAATCAGAGATCAATTTTTTCGATCATCCCAATAATTAAATCCAGATTAATTTTGTATTATTTATCTTAACAAATTTGTTCTCCCAAACGTTAACTTGAGAAGATGCAGAGATCTTCTCACTGTCTGATTTTCTTAAAAGCCGTAACTTATTTGTTGCGGGAGAGGAGGCGAACACTAGGGTTGCTTTCAGAAAAAAAAAATGGTAAGATGTTGATTTTCCCGCGGTTTTCTTCGATGACGTGGGATGGGAGAACAAACACCTCATCAAACGATTGTACCTGCCACATGGGATCAGCTTTCAAGCAGCTGTTATCAAGCAGGCATGTAGCAGGATCGACTTTTATCTAACTCCATCTAAGTAGAATAGTTGCCTCATTTCTTCTACTCCGCCTCCATTTTGGCTGCTGCGTAGAGAGAAAAAGCATTTGAAATCTAACCCTCAAAATCAACAACAAACTCTCCTCACCATCCATAATTAAATGGAAGCAGAAACATTAATTGCACGTGGTCGTCGACAACAATTTAGCCACACAATGATTTCTCCTCTCAAAAAACTACGATTTTTTCAATTTCAAATTCTACCATTTCTTGAGATCTTTTTCTTAATAATATTATTAGCAAAATATGGAGAGCTAGCTAGTATAAATGTGGGTATAAAAATATCGCACTTACTTACGTGCTTATCACCCTGCGCAGTTAATTATTCAGTAAGCTTCATCATAAATTACCAAATACTTAGCCGGAAACTATGTAATTAATTCGAATTAACGTTACAACTTCTACATGAGGTGAATGGCTACATAGAGTTTCGTGATTAGAGTCATGGTTTTCTTCCTCTAGAACGAGATTGATGCACTAGGAATAGCATTGACTTGCACTTGCAGAGCATTTCTCCATGCTACAATTTAGGAAGTTTATTTGTCTCACCAAATCCGATTTGACATGAGAGCATACACTTTCTTAGAGACACGCCCTAATCTTCAGATTAGGTTGATGAATAGTCATCAAGACACGAATCCTCATTGTGAAAACCAGCTTACAGGTTTGACTCTAAAATTATGTAAAGTTTGTTATTTCAATTTGGCTAAGGGAAAATTGGGAATATGTCCCGTTTTCACTAATTGGTTTGGGGATCTATCCCATAACGGAAAATATTAAGGAATATGTCCCGGTGAGAGAAAATAACCGTTAAATGGTTAACCTCCACATGTGTGCGTTTACACATGTGCCCAATTTTACATTTTTATCCCTATCCTTGTCGGTAGAGAATCAAGAGAAACCTTCATAGGGAAATGGAGGCAGAATTAAAGGGTAATCGTGCATTCATAAAAAAAATCACTTTCTCACTTCTTGCTTTCTTTGAAACTAGAGCTGTAAAATCAGCTCAAAATCTTTACTCTGATGATCCACTACTCGATACATAATATAATTGATCAAATTATAGTTTTCGTCTTTCGGGTTTGATTTTTAAAATGAATTCTTCATCTGATCGATCGGGATAGACAAAGAACTATACCTTTTCCCCCTTTTAGTTTCTCTGGATCTGTTTCTCTACTGAGAAGAATCTACGCCTTTACTTTGTTTAAACTGGAGGTGGAATACACCTCTTCACACTATGAACAATCATCCAGTTTACAAAATTTACCTCGAAAAAACTATCCAGTTTACAAGTTTTACCTCGAAAAAACTGCTCGTCCATTTTAGATATTAGTATAAAACGGGTCCAAGAAGGGGTGGTGATTGTCAGTCATTATCAACAAAGGAGGATTATGAAGACACTTTTGTTATGAAAAGCTTAACCTTTCTGTGTTCCTTCAGACAAGGACCACGCGTAAGTAAGAAAAACAAGGAGCATCACTATGGAAAGCTATATATTATATAATCATGTTTTATAAAATATCCGGGGCTGGAACTATCAAATTAAAAAACATATAAGACCTAACCTAAAGAAAAAGAAGGAGAACAAGAGGATCGAGGAAGAGTGTTGCTATGCATAAAAGTGTCATTCAGTCAAACCTCTTCTAATACCTGAGGCATTTTGTACTGTTCGCATATAAAAACGTAATGCACCAGAACATCCCAGACTGCCAACAACAGTTATCAAAAAAAAAAAAAAAACAGAGTCACACTTGACAACAAAAAAGCAGAGTCACACAGCTTGAGTTCACAGAAACATATGGCGATGTTTGGCAGTGATATTCCCATTTAAATGATAAAGGGCAAAAGAGTCAAAGTGGGCAGATGTGTAAGCGCACACATGTGGAGGTTAACCATTTAACGGTTATTTTCTCTCACCAGGACATATTCCTTAATATTTTCCGTTATGGGATAGATCCCCAAACCAATTAGTGAAAACGGGACATATTCCCAATTTTCCCTTTGGCTAATTAACTTAGGTTGAGGAAAATTCATTTTACTAGTTCAGTGAATTTGCTTTGTTCCATTTTTTGTCTGCTGTAATAGGGTTTGAATTAACCCAAGGAGCCGACTTGAATCCACTATATATGCTGCTTATGTTTTTTGTGAATCTATGTTGTCCTACTCCATTTGCCTCGCCAGTACTCGCCGCACCCCTCAAATTAAAATGTAAGATTCAGTAAAAGTAGAACTCGTTGTATGAAAATCAAACAAACAACTTCATTTAACTCATGAATTAAAAAAATTCCGCTTCTACCGACTCAGAAAACCCTGTCATTGATCTATAATCGAAAGTTGACACAACAATATCAACTGAAATAAGTAACAAATCCTTAAGAAACAAGGAGAAGCCAATAATTTGTTTACCCGGACGGATATTGACTAGAAAAACACTTAAAGAAATAGTAAAGTGCAAAGCAGATGACATCATTGTTTTTTGAGAGGAGAAATCATTGTGTTTAGGAGTTGCTTTCGATGGCCATATACATATTTGATGTTTCTGCTTCCATTGATTGGATCATGAAAAAGAAGAACATGAGAGGGTCTGCAACTGTTGATATTTAGGGTTAGGTTTTTGATCTTTTTTCTCTCTGATGGAGGCCGTGAAGAAGAAATGAGGGCAACTGTTCTACTTATAAAGTTTTGAGATGTAGCCCATTGAGATTTGGGTTAAATTGTAGCGGTCCATCTGTTCTCAACACTAGATTTAACGGCTCACACAACTTTTATGACTGACCGTAATTTCTCACCCAAGTTTGATACAACCCTGCAGTTCACAACCGTCTTATGGCTAGAAAGAGCCGAATACCCTAAAGTTTTCCCACGAGTCAAAAAAATTTAATCTCCATACCTATCGCGTGCATGTATAAAACAAATCACAGCCGTCTATAATCAAATTTCGGTCTGTGATTAGAGCTACGTCTCTTGACCTTATTATAAGTAGAATAGTTGCCCTCATTTCTTTCTCTCCGCCTCTATCTAGCTGCGCCGAGAAGAAAACAGAATCCAAAACCAAACCCTAAATCTCAACAGCAGCAAACTCTCTTGTTCATGATCCATCAATGGAAGATGAAACATCGAATAAATACATGGCCATCAATGGAAGATGAAACATCGAATAAATACATGGCCATTTTCTTTAGAATCTTTTCTAGTTGATGTCTTGTTCTCCGTTAAACAAATTGGTGACAACGTCGGCCAGAGTCTGTGTTTCACAAAAGAATTTCAAACAGCTGAATCGGGGATTTCAATTTAGTGAGGAGAACTTTTCTATTATCAGTCTCTTTTTTACATGCTACTTTCCTTGGGTTTTGAGGATTTATATTTGTATTATAATTAAGTTGGTCCATTTTAGCCAGTCAGTGTTCTCATCTTTATTAAAGATACTTTAAGGTTGTATGTGAAGATCAAGTTATTGAGTAATTCTAGTTTAAGATTAATTTGAAGTTTTATTTTGTATCTATGGTTTGTATTGGGGTCGCTAAATAATTTGCCTATGTGTATGAACAATAGCCTCCAAATCTCATTTATATTACATGAGTTGTTTCAGTAGCATAGGGTTGCAAACATTGCAAATCCAAACTGAAACTGAGAATGGCATCTTATCTGTACATCATCATACAATGAATTTTTTTACTTTGCTACATATGAGTTGAAGTGAGTATTAACAAAAGAGTGACAAATGGAGGACTATAGACATTTACAAACACATAAGCATGCATCAGCGGATACAAGGGTTTAACCAGAAAAATAAAACCTATTCTACATTTTGCCTGATGACCAGTAAAAAAAGAAGGTCTCACCTATTTGCCACCCACATTTTTCCCATTTGCCATCCACATTAGTTGCCACCCCTAATTGTCCTATTTACCTCCGAGCTATATTTTAAAAAATCCTAACTACTACCTTCATATATTTTGACTTTATTTTTTACATCCCATCCTATATTCCTTCCGTTTATCCACCCAAATCTACAAACCTTATTATTTTCCCAACCCTGTACCACCGCCATCATCTCCTTCCAAAACCGATACTTCTTTCGATCCATTAAATTTTCCTTCTATATTGCTAATCTGCTAGTCGTTCATATGGTGACGAATAAATTCAAAAACTTTATTATATTATCCTGCGATCTTAAAACAATAAACTAATATAAAGTTCAACGATCTTATGTTTTACTGATGATGCATGTTCTTGTTTTCTCTTTTGATACATATCCTATCTAAGGTATTGAATAGTTTCCCAATTTATGAAGTGATGTAATCAAAAACAACATTTGGTTCGCCGCATAATCATATTTGGGGGTAATGGCTAAATAACAACCATTAATGGCAGCCGTGAATCAGTCTCGACTAAGATTTAGTGAATGAAGATTTTGTAGTTCTCAACCAATTACATGATAGAATTTATATATATATATTTTTTTTTTTGTATACCATAATAAAACAGAATTTCGATCCAGGGTTCATAACTGTTCAATGATTCTTTTTTATTTTTTTTGTATACCATAATAATACAGAATTTTGATTTAGGGTTCATACCTTTTTAACGATTTTATGAAAAAGGAGATTAATGAGGAAGAAGATAATTAAATTGTTGAAGGAAAAAGAGATAAATAAGGATGGTAATGGTTATAGTCAAAACTATTTGACTTTTGTCGGTGGTAAATAGGAAAAAAAGGAATTCAAAAGTAGAATTACTTTAAAAAATTCTTAGGGGTGGCAAATAAGAAAAGTGTGGGTGGCAAAAAGGTAAAACCAAAAAGAATAATGAGAAAAGTTTTTTTTTTTTTGAAAGCAAACTTTTCTCCTTTATTTGTCGATATATATGAGGAGATTCTGCTCTAGTCTTGTTTTGTGTTGTAGTCTTGTAGAGCTTTGCACTTGACAGGCAATCTGGTCTTCATTTTATGGTGGAATATTTTGTTATTTCAATGTCCATCTTCAAACGTTTGTCCGCCAAGTCATACAGTTAACTAGCAGATTACCGATTTCATTTTAGAAAGGGAAAGTCGGGTGACTTAGAATATGGAGGAACATATATAAATCTCCAGAAATACTTTCAAGTCTTGCTTTGTGACATTGTATATAATTGCATAAATTTTCTGTTATTTCTTTGCATATTTTTAATATTTATGGTGTACGTGTCTCCGACACTTGCGCAATGTAAGATCATGTACTGTAATTTGATGAATACACTTCGTTCGTTTTTCTATGTTTTTACAGTCAAACGACATCCTAGTGGCAGGGTTTGGAGGAGCTCTTGCAGTATGATCCTGCAGATGCATATAATCAGTAAACAAGACATGGAGTAGGCATGCGATGGAGTGTCATTTGTCCTTAGGAAATTCTTTGTAGGCTTCCCTTGCTACTCCTTTATGCAGGTGCGCTTACTTGTTCTGATAATTACTGATTATATTGATATGTCCTTGTTATCGACTAATAGAATCCATATATCAAGATAGATGTAAACTATTTTGCACGGTATTATCAAATTTAATGTGAGTGGTAATTTCATTCAGATTATTGTTACTGTGTTGCTTATTTTCTGTTTTCGCAAGGCATAAAGATGTTTCGAGGCTTGAAATTATGCCCAACATCATCTTACGTACTGTATGTGTGATAGTTTGGACACGGTAGATAAATGAGATCCGAGATCAATATGCAAATTGGTGACGGTTTAATATAGAAATTCGTGTCCACAACTGCAAGAAAATGATCATGCAGATAGCTTAGCAAGTAAAATGGATATCCGTGAAATACATTTTATCCAAGGAATGTAGAATCAAGTACTAGGCTATCAAAACCTCACTGCAAATGAACTCAACTTTTTTTTTTTTTTTTCTGGTAGGAATTGTAATCCGTTTGCATACAATTCCGGTCAAAAGGAAGAAATATATCCGAAGACTATCCAATACAGAAAGGTAGTCATACAAAGACTTGACTGTAAAAACCGTCTTACATGTGGAAATTAAACCTTTCGATTCTTCTTACATGTGGTGAATGGTAGTAAGTTATGTAATATGTTTACATGAGTCAAATGATTAGGTATTACTCAACTCTTAATTTATCACCTCCTCTTTAATTAGCTGTTTCATAGCCTTCCAGTGTTTGTCATCTTTTCTTTAATAAATTACTAGTTTTTTTTGTAGAAAATTGATTTTATTATACTAGTTACTGTTGATTAATATCCGAATTCTTTCGATTGCAGGAGCTTGGCAATGTTAATGGGAATAACTTGGAAAATTTTATAATTGGGAACTTGTAACCACCTCATATGTTGGGTAGAATTGTGCTTTGCTGCACCATCTACCTACAATCAGAAATCAACAAGCTGGAAAGTGCTTCTTTGATTGTTTAGTTTTGCAGTCTAGCCCTGGTCGTTTTAAATGAAACCTTATCCAAAGAGCTGTTGCAATAGTCACCATCTCCGTCCTTTCCTTTAAGCCTCTCATCCCAAGAGAATTTGATCTAAATATTGGCCTCCAAAAGTTAGTTTCTTGTTTTGGCTCGCTTCGAAGGATAAAGTGCTAATCCAGGATGAGTTGTGAAAAAAAAAAAGATGGCATACTTGGGTCAACCATTTAGTAAAGTTTTTTCTCTACTTATTCGGAGACCAGAATACAACTCGTAGAAAACAAATCATAGATGCAAATACAATCCATAGAAAACAAATCATAGATGCAAAATAAGCACAACTTATATTTGTCTTACATTATAATTACACATTAACTTGATTTTCTCATATAAACAGAAAGGATCTCCACTAAAAACAGGACATAACTAGCTAGCTAAATTGGCTTAACAGATACAATAATTAAGTCTTCAAAACCAAGATCTGTAGTAGCATTTATGGAAAAAAAAAAAAGGCTCTCCATTAAACAATTATTGGCTCAATTGAAATCTACTGATTCAGCTGTTAGAAATTCCATCCATAATCGAAGTTGAAACTATCAGGCTGATAGAAGCTACCAGCGATGCGTGTTGGCACGTGCCAATGGTATGCGTGGCCATTAGGGTCACGGCCTGGTAAGAAAAGCTACCAGCGATGCGTGTTGGCATGTGCCAATGGCATGCGTGGCCATTAGGGTCACGACTTGGTAAGAAAAGCTACCAGCGATGCGTGTTGGCATGTGCTAATGGCATGCTCGGCCATTAGGGCCACGGATTGGTAAGAAAAGCTACCAGCGATGCGTGTTAGCATGTGCCAATGGCATGCTCGGCCATTAGGGCCACGACTTGGTAAGAAAATCTACCAGCGATGCGTGTTGGCATGTGCCAATGGCATGCTCGGCCATTAGGGCCATGGCTTGGTATGAAAAGCTACCAGCGGTGTGTGTTGGCATGTGCCAATGGCATGCTCTGCCATTAGGGCCAAGGCTTGGTAAGAAAAGCTACCAGCGATGCGTGTTGGCATGTGCCAATGGCATGCTCGGCCATTAGGGCCACGACTTGGTAAGAAAAGCTACCAGCGATGCGTGTTGGCACGTGCCAATGGCATGCTTAGCGAATTTGGCCTAGGTTGCACAGTTTGCAAGCCTAGGCGCGGGCGCTACTTTGGCATGGCTCGGCTAGGGCCAAGGTAAGGGTGTTTGGTTTGGCGTGGTGTGACCAACGTAGCTGGGGCCAAGGCAGGGTGCGTTTGGCATAGCGCGGCTAGCTTGGGCTAGGTGTGGCTGGCATTATTTTCCATTGGCACAGAGGTAAGGCTAGCGTGGTTGGCATGCTTTGGCGCGTTTGGTGTTGCTGGCATGATTTTCCATTGGCACAGTGGTGCGGCTAGCATGGTTGGCATGCTTTGGCGCGTTTGGTGTGGCTGGCATAATTTGCCATTGCCACAGTGGTGCGGCTAGGGCCAAGGTAAGGGTGATTGTCTTGGCATGGTGTGACTAGCGTAGCTAGGTCCAAGGAAGAGTGTGTTTGGCATGGCGCGGCTAGGTGTGGCTGGCATGATTTGCTATTAGCATAGAGGTGCGACTAGCATGGTTGGCATGCTTTGGCGCGTTTGGTGTGGCTGGCATGATTTGCCTTTGGCACAGAGGTGTGGCTAGGGCCAAGGTAAGGGTGTTTGGCTTGGAGTGGTGTGACTAGCGTAGCTAGGGCCAAGGCAGAGTGTGTTTGGCATGGCGCGGCTAGCTTGGGCTAGGTGTGGCTGGCATGATTTGCCATTGGCACAGAGGTGCGGCTAGCATGGTTGGCATGCTTTGGCGCGTTTGGTGTGGCTGTCATGATTTTCCATTGGCACAGGGGTGCGGCTAGCATGGTTGGCATGCTTTGGCGCGTTTGGCGTGGCTGGCATGATTTGCCATTGACACAGAGGGGAATTAGGGTTTTGCTCGTTGTAACCCTAATTTGAAAAAATGCCCCCTATTAATTACTGACTACATGCATTAAATGTTCTAATAAATGTGTCACCGGTGACATTTGGTTATTCAGGGTTTTACGATTTTACCCTTTGTCTAAAAACCACCATCGACATTAAGTCCCCTGCTTAGCTCGAAACAACGGCTTTGTTGCGAGGTAAGCATAAGATGGTGACAAACTATCAGCAGTAAATCGTAAAGAGAATTGAGGAGGCTTGTCTGACCTTTTTATAGATAGGATTTGGAATCCTTGCCTCTGGCAGTTTTGCACAAATCGGGAGGCTGACACGATTGGGAAGTCAACATCATTGAGAGACAGGAAGCTGGGCGGCATTGAGAAGTTGACGCTAGTTAGGAAACTGAGCGTGCTAGCTGGTGGGACCGGCGCAAGATGGGGAAGCTGAGTGTGCTAGCTGGCGCGACAGGCGATCATTGGGAAGTTGGCGCAATTGGTGTGACTGGTACAACTTGGGCGACATTGGGAAGTTGGGCGCAATTGGTGGGACCGGTATGGATTGGGCGGTATTGGGGAGTTGGCGCAACTGGTGGGACCGGTGCAACTTTGGCGACGTTGGGAAGTTGGGCGCCCTTGTGGGCCTGTTCCTTATATGCACGATTTTTGGTAAAGGGAAATCCTTCCTTATTTCAGAATCTTCACGCCCATATATATAAAATCCCTTTCTCTCATCTTGCACTTTGTTCTTTCATCTTTTCATACTAGCGGCAGAGTCACAAAGAAAAACCGGCTTCCAGGTAAGTCTTCCAGTACTTCTCTTGTTTCCCTTTTCATGTAGGTGCAAGCCCTAAGAGTATGCGTTTTTCTTTTATAATCCTTGCAATGATATTGCACATATGATTTCTTGGCGTGCTTCTTGTAGAAAATATTGTATATATGCACCCAAAGGAAATACTGCATATATGATTCGAACCCGTAGAGAGTTGCAGCGGGTATGAACAAACTTGGAGTGGCATATGACATCTTGATATTTTTTAGTTCTTAATGCGATGGGGATCAAAATTCACTACAGGAAGCAATGTAAAATAGAATAACATCGAGGATTCGTCTCTTCATGACTATTAACCAACCTAGTCAACTTCCATATCTGGAAGGGCTTCGTTCAGAATTTGGTAAAGTTCTTTAAGTCTACCTTTCGCAAGTCCAACACAACCAGTTCATTATTCAATAAGCTTCTTATAAATGATCAAATACTTAGCTGAAAAATGCAAATAAACGTTACAACTTGTACATGAGCTGACTGGTTGATCAAAGTATCGTCATTAACGTCACAACCATACAGATAAGACCACCAATGAGGGCTTTAGAACCTAATGATATAATGAATACGACATAGTTGTGTGTTTGGTGAAAGATATGAACGAGTTACAAATTCAAATAACTCGGATCTGTAATAGATATCTATTTTAGAATCCAAGATCTCCTGCAATATTATAAATACCATATGTGCCATAATAGTCTCTCACAATAAACACACTGGAAATACCGAACGTTTCTCCTAGTGGAACTAGAACAATGAGAAAGATAATTTCTTCTAGCTGTTGGCCATCAGACTTTGCGCCCATGATAAGAAATTAAAGACTTTGCGCCCATGATAATTTCTTCTACCGTGCTTACCAAGTGCAACAGGAACCTTCATAGCACCTTAAAAATTCTGAATGATGAGCGATGTATTGGACTTAGCAACTTGGCAAAAATTTATGACGATCAGACGTCTTTATATATCTCACATTTCGAACAATAATCAAAATGTCATGTTTCTACATAGTCTTCGGTAAGTAGTGATAATTGGTTAAAGTTAAACACATGTACATCTAAAGTTAATGGTACCTTGTCAAAGAGATTCAATAGGGTGATCTAAGTTTGAAATGGAGTCTAATGCACAACATCTAAACCTCCTGGTGAGAATTTTGCAGACCCCATTCCCTGTGAGAATTTTGTCTCCCCGGGAGACGCAACATTTTTTAACAGGATAATAAGACATTTGAAGATTTAATTTTGTATTTGTTAATCCATTTTAGCAAGCTAGTGTTTGAGTGTATACAAATTAACCCTAATATTATTTGTTGGAACCCGTATATCTAACACAGATCAACGACTACAAATTAACCCTAATATGACCGGTCTAGATCGATCTCTAAATCATATAAGTAGAATAGTTGCCTTTTTTCTTCTACTCCGCCTACATTTAGCTGCTTTGCGGAGAGAAAAAAATCTGAAACTTTAACCCTAAAATCAAGAACAGGAAACTTTCATGTTCACGATCCATAAATGGAAGCAGAAACATCAAATACACATAGTCATCAACAACAACTTACCCACACAATGATATCTCCTCTCAAAAAACTAAGATATTCTCAACTTCTAAGGCTACCATCTCTTTAGTTCCTTTTATTAATGTTTAGCTTCTCGGAAAACAAATTGTTGGTTTTTCTTTCTCTAGTAACTTTGTTACTACGGGGTCATAATTTCAAACAGTTATCGGTAGATTTCAATTGAGCTAGGATTTTTTTTTTAAAAATGGACGGCCTCTTTTGCCATAAATTTCTACATATCAGGGTTTTGAAGATTTAATTTTGTATTTGTTAATCCATTTTAGCAAGCTAGTGTCTCCGTATTGATTAAAGATCCCTTTATTTTGTATGTAAAAATTTATTAAGTAATTTGTAACTAATTTAGTTTGTTATATACATCCATTGTTTGTTTTGGTGTATTGTGGACTCTGAATAGTTTGAATGGTTATGTGTTGTTCCTTATAAGTATATTTGAACAGACCCTAGAAATCTCATTTATAAAGCATCTCGAGTTGTTTGAGGAGCATAGGGTTGCAAAAAGTGGAATCCATTCACAAGTACAAACTGAAACTGAGAATCACAACTTAACTGTTAATCTAAAACCTACATCATAATTTGAGCATAGTTGTTTCAATGAGTATGAACTTGGTGTGGCAAATGAAGTAGGACAAAGATACATTTACAAAAACGGAGGGCTCTATATGGACAGCATACCTCGTCCTTCATCTCCGAGGTGGTAATAATTAGAAACTCATCTTGTTTGAGGTTGTCATTGTGAAGAAGTTGGTTCAGTTTGTTGCCGTTAGATTGTGGTTCTGGTTTTATGCAAGATCTTTTAAAGATTTTGGCCTGTTCTTGGCTTTCATGGATTCAAGTATATATGTTTAATGCTTAGCGGATTTTTTATATCTAGTTCCTCTTTTTAGAAGAGTGATTAACATTCAGAATTTTCAAGCTGCTATGAAGGTTAGCACTACTAGAGTTATATTTTATTTTTCCTTTTGTGGCAACTAAAGTTATATGCTCATTTAGTATTGTCCCCTCCTTCGGGAAAGTTGTCTAAGAAGATGCAAATTTAGTATTGTCCCCTCCTGCAGATAAAGCAAGATTAGTACCAGTAGTGATTTCCTGCCAACCTTAACAAAGATTTTTGTAAACCAGTGGTCGTATAGCAACCTGGCAAAAATTGTATTTTTCCACGCCTTGTAAATTTGAATAGTACCAAAGACTTAAGCTCAGGATGCTCAAATCTGATTAATAACTCAACACTGCTGCAGGACCACAGGTCACCAAATTGCTTGGTTCACCAAATCGATATAAAAATACATCAATCTTCACCACTAGGTATAGGGGATTGATAACAATCTTCATTGAAGCTTTAAAATTGAATGTTGAATATTTTGGATTTGATATAACAACCTGGCAAAAATTCATGACAAATGGAGACATCTTTATATATCAAACATTTCAAACAAGAATCAAAATGTCATGTTTTCTACATAGTCTTGGGTAAGAAGTGATAATAGGTTAAACACATGTACATCTGAAGTTAATGGAACCTTGTCAAACAGAATCAATAGTCTAATGCACTACTTGGTGACAAATATGAACGAGTTACAAATTCAAATAACTCGGTTCTGTGATATATTTATCTATCTAATTTAGAATCCAAGATCTCCTGCAATATTATAAAGACCATATGTGCATAATAATTAATCTCTCACCATAAACACTTACTATTATGGTGTAACCGGATGTTTCTCCAAGTGGAACTAGATCAATGAGGAAGATAATTTCTTCTAGCTGGCCGGCCAACGAGTTTGCGCCCATGATACGAAATTAATTTGACCTGGCTAGTTATGAAACCAATGGGAAAAAAATGTACAATGCAACACAAAGATGTTCATAACCGTGGTTGCCATAAAATCTCTCTTCGACGCCTCGACCCAAATTAGTTTACACGAGTCAAATGATTTAAGCTCACATTCTGCGTGTATCCAAAAACAAATCACAGCCGTCTATGAACGTTAGTCAACAATTACGGTCATACATAAAACTTATTTGAGTCATTAAATCTAATACTGAAAACAGATGAACGACTACAATTTAACCCTAATATGAACGATCTAGATTTATCTCTAAATTTTATAAGTAGAATTGTTGCCTCATTTCTTCTACTCTGCCTACATTTAGCTGCTGCGCTGAGAGAAAAGGGATCTGAAACCTAACCCTAAAAATGGAAGCAGAAACATCAATACACATGGTCGTCAACCACAACTTAATCACACAATGATTTCTCCTCTCAAACAACTAAGATATTTTTAGTTTCAAAGGCTACCATTTCTTAAGATCCTTTTCTCGCCTGTGCTTCTTGCTGTTCTTTATAACCACACAATGATTTTCGTTGGATTTTTAACTTCTATGAGTTGATAGTGTAACTTCGATTATGGATGGATGACAGGGTCTCCTGTTGCAAAGAACAATGACAAAAAGCTGAATCGGCAGATTTTGAAGATTTAATTTTTGTATTAGCTAAATTCATTTTTTAAAAATTTGGTGTTCTCCTCTTTAGTTAAGATCCTTTCAGTTAGTATGTGAAAAATCAAGTTATTGAGTAAAGACTAATGTAAGTTGTGTTTATTTTGCATCTAGGATTTCTTTTCTATGAGTTGTATTGTGCCCAGAGTTTGAACAGACTATGAAAAAATATTGTAACCACGGCCATGGAAATTTGTTTACACCACTAGTATCAGGGGAGCTGGGGCTGCCGAATTTTGGGTCCTTCTAAAGATTTTGTGTCTTGAAGAGGGTACATTTTGGTTCCGATGACAAATTATGACAAGACATATTATGGTTGATGAAGTAGATTCACAACTACCATGGTAGATCTTAGGTTGCAATACTGATTCTGGATCACAATTTAGATATTAAGTCACGAGATTGTACACCAAGCTGTTGAATAACTCGTCAGTAGTGCCATTCGTACACATTTTATTCCTTCATACGAAAAATTTGGAATAGTTTGTTGGAGACGAGAATTGATTTAGGACAACATTTCTCTTTTTCATCTGTAATGTTGAAGGATCGAATTGTAGGGGGGAAAATGCACACTCGACTTTTCCCATAAATCGTGTTGTGAAATGGCAACATTACTAGCAGGATATTGAACATATTATACTTCATAGTCCCCAGACAAGAACCTGCTTGCGCCAGAACTCTTTGGAATTCAGAAATGCTTGTTGGCCATAGAATCATGATAATCTTGGGTGCTCTTACAGGTATGCCCTTTGACATGAGACCATCTTGAGTTAAAGATGTGCCCTGAAAATTACAGGTATGCTCTTACTGTCAGTCATAAAAGTCGCGTAAGCCGTTAAATTTGAAACATATCAACGATTACAATTTAACCCTAATTTGAAGGGGCTAGATCCATCTCTAAACCTTATAAGTATAGCTGCCCAAAGAAAAAAATTCCAAAACCTAACCCTAAAAATCAACAACAGCAAACCCTCAATGTTCTTCTTGTTCACGATCCATCAATGGAAACAGAAACATCAAATACATTATCATCGACAACAACTTCCCCACACAATGGTTTTTCCTCTTTAAAATCTATGATCTTTGATAAGTCAACTTTTACCATTTTCTTAGATTCTCTTCTATCTGGTCTCGATCTGGTGAAACTAATTGTTGGTTTCTCCTTAAGGTAATTTACCACTATCGGTTGGTACAAATCTTGTTAATACGGTGGATTTCAATTGAACGAGTGGAGTTTTTAATTGACAGCCTCTTTTACCATAAAATGCTACTATAGATATGGGTTTTGAAGATTTAATTTTGTATTTTCAATACATTTTAGTTTGCTAGTGTTCTCCTCATTATTGAATATCCCTTCGGTTTGTATATAAAAATCAAGTTATTGAGTACGAGTAATCTGTAACTAATTTATTTGCATCCATGGTTTGTTTTCTAATATGGGTTGTATTATGTGGTCTCCCAATATAGTTTGATTTGTTATATGTTGTGCTCTACGAGTATGGTTAGACCGGCAAATATTATAACCACTCATGACATGAATTGTTCCAGGAGCATGGTTGTAAAAAGTGGACTCCATTTGCAATTCCAACTTGAAACTGAGAATAACAACTAAACCATTTGCAATTCTATTTGCTTCTCAAAAGACACCTATCTTCATTTAAACCCTATTTTCATTTAAACTTAATGCCGCTCTTTAGAAATAATCTATTTTCGTTTGATCTTCATATATTTTAATCTATCTTGGATGTTGTTGTATTATGCTTTTGGCTTTGGTTGGTTTCATATGTTTAGTTGTTTTAATGAGTGACTTCCATATACTTCGCATTCTACGCATATTATGACGAACAATGCATTTGAAATGATGAGGCTACGTCTTTACTTGATTGTCTATGTTGCCTTCATCATCATCTGGGTGATCTTGTCGACTTACACAAATAAACTTAACTTTATCCAAGGAGTGTAGAATATGGTACTAGTATTACTGACACTTAATTCGCATATAGGTTATCAAAACCTCACTGCAAATAAACTTAACTTTTTTTCTTTTCTGGTAGGAATTGTAATCCATTTACAATCATAATTCAGAAGCCAATAAAACAAAAAACCCAAAATCATTAACATTAAGAACAGAAGTCTTATATTTTCTTGGAATAATTAAATTAAACATACAGAATCGGAATTCCACAAATTAGGTTTGTGATACAAGTTAAATTAACCCTTGAAATTTGTATAAGAACAAGTTTAAGAATAACCTTGTCTTGATTTACTTCAATACGAACACTTTGAGTAAATCAATCCAAACGCATCTAGACAAATAACACTTAGACGGTGATTGATGAGAAACATTTGAGAGGAAAAATCATAATGCTTGTGGTTTTTCTTTTGATTGTGTATATAGATTCTAAGACCATCCTAGTAATCCGTTTCGTAAACCATAGAAATTTAAAAAGAAAAAGTAATTGAAGGAAAAAGTAATGGCAAGTTTCTTCTCTGGCTAACTCATACTTAGCATTAACCTAATTGGTCTCCGAATCTCTTAAATTTGGATAGAACTCTGATAACAAAAGTCGGGGTCTTGGTTAGTACTACGATATCAAATGTCCAAAAATAAGTTACCAATGATAAGAAGGAAAAAGAGTTCAATGAAATTTGATGAGAACTTCTTCTAGAAACAACTCTAGGGATTGACTTGTATTAGGAGACATGTATGATCATTGTATATATTGTATATATGGTTATATAATTTCTTAGTTAGGAAAGATATTTATTACATGTAGATTTGTTTTATCTCTACCTATTTATTCACAGGGAAACCTGCTTTGTAAAGATTTAATTATTGTATTTGTTCATCTTTGTTTCTATCTTTATTAAAGATCCCTTTTCGAGTTTTCATGTGAAGATAAAGCTATTCGGTAATATTTAAAACTAAATTAAGTCTGTGATTTGCATCTTTCGTTTGTTTTGTTTGAGTTTATTGGTCTCTTGAATAGTTTGATTTATAGGTACTGCGCCATATGAGTATGAGAAAAAAACATATTGTAACTACAACCCTCAAAATCTCATTTATAAAAACAGGACTTGTTTCGGGAGCTTACGGTTGTAAAAAGTGGACTTCATTTGCAAGTCTAAACTGAAAGCTGATAATGTTAATTTAATTGTAATGAGATCGACGCAGGTTGTAGTGAGCATGAACAAACTGGGAATGGAAAATGAGGTAGGCACTAATGGGTGAGAAAAATGAGACAAACCAGACCATTCCCAGTTTTTTGACAAAAACATAAGCATCATCAACATACCGGATTCAAACCATATTACATAAGGCAAGGTAACATAGTAATTCACTGCAAGTAGAAAAATGAATTTCCTGAGCGAAATCACAACCTAAATTAATTATTTACATTCCTTTTTTGAACCTCAATGGGATGAGATCAATATTCACCTGTCTACTAAGTTAATTAGCCAATTAGACAGTCCTGTATTACATGAAGCAATGTTATGAACAAACTTGGATTGACAAATGAAGCAGGCCCTAATGGGTGAGAAAAATGAGACTAACCAAATGAATAATTATTTTTTTTAAATAAAGGGAGAATTTTTTTATTATTGCTCGAATTGCCTATTTAACAAACTCTGGATCCATGGAGTGTAATCTCTGTATTCCTCAACAATCAATTTTTCTCTCCCGACTCTTTTAGAGATGGTGTCTGCAAGACCATTACCATTCCTTGTAACAAAAGAGATTTTCCAAAAAATAAAAGAAACAAGAAGATTTTTAATATCTCTAATAAGTTTATTACTCTCCCATCCGACTCTAGTAATGTACCACTATTTCAACATCCGAGATAAGATGAATATTGTTGATGCTTAATCTCTTTATCAACCTCAATGCCTCGAGGAATAGCCATGCCGGCTTTAGGGTTGATTACTCGTCAACATAGGTTTCTTTGACCCCATCACAAGTACATGTAAGGAAAAAACACCATACAGGGGCTAGCATTGTTAGTTAGTCATATAATCAGAACATGCATCTACAAAAATTCTGAAAGTGTCATGACATACAGTATTGGAGGTGATCCTAGTAGTTGTAGAGGAAGATCCTCCAGTTAATCAATTTTATGGCAAACTGTAGTGGTTGATTTTTTATTTCTGTATTTGTTAATATATTTTTCTATCTTAATTAAAGATCCTTAAGTTTGTATGTTCTTTGTATCTATGGTTTGTTTTCCTAATAAATCTATGGGTTTGTTTTTTTTAAGTTGTGTTCTGCTCTCTTGAATAATTTGATTTAGTATTTACAGACCTTGAGAATGTTAACTGCGAAAAATGTGATCATAGGCTCAAACTCAGAATGTTAACTTATATCTAGAATATTTAAACTCACATTCGCGTGTATGCAAAAACAAATCATGTAACGATAACGTCAGTCAACAATTACGGTCATACATAAAATATATCAACCACTACCGTTTAAGCCGTTAAATCTAATACTGAAAATATATCAACCACTACCGTTTAACCCTAATCTGAACGGTCTAGATCGATCTATAAATCATATAATTAGCATAGTTGCCTCATTTTTCTACCGACTCCGCCAACATTTAGCTGCCGCGCTGAGATAAAAGGGATATGAAATCAAATACATGACCTTTGACAACAACTTACCCACACAATGATTTTTCCTCTCAAAAAACCAAGATATTCCTGAGTTCAAATGCTACCATTTAAGCGGTTCTCGGATCTAGGTAAACAAAATGTTGGTTTCTTCTTCTTTAGTACCTTTAATGTAACACAATGTTGGTTTCTACTTCTATCAACCGTTAGTGTCAACTTCAATTGTGGATGGATGACAGGGTCTCAATTTCAAACAACATGCGGGTAGATTTCAATTAAGCAAGGAACGTTTTTAATGGATAGCCTCTTTTGCCATTTCGTATCTGGGTTTTGAAGATTTAGTTTTGTATTTGTTAATTCATTTTAGCTAGCTAGTGTTCTCCTTTTTTAGCTAGTGAAGATTTACTTATTATTAATAATAAGTAATTATAATATATGACTAATTGGTTTTTTCGGTATGGATCTACTTCAGCTGTGGAGATCAGACAATTAATTGGGTTTCAAGATCCACAGATCTTCAGGGATTTGACACCAGCTGGTTAGCTATTAATCCTTTTTTTTTTTTTTTGTATTTATGATATATATATATATATATATATATTTTAGTTTTCTTTGGTTTCAATGAATCTTAACATATTAAATCTTCAGTCATTGATCGAATTGGAGTTAATATGCCTCAATCTCTATCAGACTCATTATTAATTTATGGTTTGTAATTAAATGGTAGTTTTCTCTGAATCTCCAATTAAGAAAGTCAAACTGAATCTTCTTTGAAACATAAAAGAAGATTATGCTCTGAATCTACAAGACGTTTTGTGGGGAATTTCCTCCTCGACGCTGAGGTCGACAAGGAGAATGATAACCATCCGGACCAGCTTCTGTCATTGCCAAAAGATTTCGAAACTTGGTCTGAAGCGCATGAAAACCTCAAGGCGCTTATTCATTCGTGTGATCAATCGTCCCTACCCACTCAACAGGAGTACGAAGTAATTCAAAGGTGCGCGAGGGGCGTCATGAATGCTGTTGGCTGGAGGGGTTGGGAACTGCAGGTGTCATCTGATATCAGGCAAGCTTACGCGGAATTTATTGGACTACTGACCCTAGATATGGCACGTATTGGTGGTTATTGGTTTCGGGGGCCATCAGCAAAGAGCAGGGAAGATAGAAAGTGAGTTGGTCACGTCCTTTCACAGTTAAATCGATTGATGGCAGAGTTTGTTGCACTTCTCACCGCTGAAAATGTTTGATGATAGAGTCACTGAGTTATGGTTTGGTCTAGTACTTGAGCTATTTAGTTTGTTTGCTTGCTTTTCAGTTCCTTATCTTTTTTTATGGTTGTTGTGATCAGACACCGAAGGAAAGATCAACTAGTGCTGCGTTTGGTTTATAGTTCTCTTTTTGTTGTGATCACAAGACATATGGGAATCGTGTGTTTGGTTTTTAGTTCTTTTTTTGTTGTGATCAGAATTGATAAGGAAAAACTTGAATTAGTTAGTAGTACAGTATGTTCAGTTTCAATCTTCTCCGGTTAACATGTTGTGCCCACATTCTTTGTTTAATATTCAAGAGGCTGTTAGTTGTAGTTGAGAATTCAGAATGTTCTTCTTTTGAAATTTCATTGCAAATGAAGGAGACCTCAACCTTAATCGATAAACTCATATCCCCACAAGTATTTGAAAAGAGAAACTTGTTTTTCCTCTTCATTTTTAAGGTTGATCGTTTTAAACTCAACAGCAAATATAGCATAATGAAAATACCGTTTTAAGGTTCATTTTTGTTCACAATTTAGCATAAAAATTCCATTTTCCTTTTTTGAGGACCTCATTTACTGTCTAGATGCACAAACCCGGCGTGGACTTCAAAAACACCATTTATTCAGTATTGGCTATGAGCTCGGATCTATAAACTAAACTGCGTAGCCACATGGGCTATCTTCATGAAGTCGGCCGTCGGGTTTCCTACTCCATCCCTCTTCCATTTTACTCAATAAGCCTCATTTTCTACATCGATTTGCATAATTAAAAGCTTCAAGAAATGAAAAAAGAAGTGAAGCCTAGTTGAGAGGAGAAATCATTGTACCGAGCGTTTAATTGTTGTTGTTGTTGGTCATCCGTGATCGAAGCCATTACTTGCTGTGGCTGTTTTTGTGGCGGCGTGAAGAAGAAAAGAAAAAACAGATCGAGAGAGAGAGAGAGGAGGCAGTAAGTAAGAAGGAGAACCTAGCACGGACGTTTAAATAGCAGCAGGTAGGGTAAACGGACAGATAAATAACTTTTTTATAACACCCTGCTTGCATCACTAGTTGATCTATCATATAAACGAGCTGGACCGCCTATTCTGATCACTTTCATTTCATTATGTGAATGACATTCTAGATAAGTGGAGTAAGGATCCACATCTCAAAGGCCCCAAACTTTTTTTCAGACAATTTTAGCATTCTATGCCAACAGTTTGGGATTCACTAAGTAAGGAAGAAAACGGTAGATGCAATTAGAAAAAAATATTGGGCTCAGTTCTCAATCTTAACAACTATGGGTTCTAGTCATGTTTCCTTGAAAAAAAAAAAAGGGTTCTAGTCATGCTAATGATAGTAATTTGCGTGTAATTAGAAATGGATAATAGAGGATTTTATAATCAAACACAGTCAACATGAGATAAGTCGGGAAACACAAAATAAAGATCAAATACTAACGCATGAGGGGAACCAGAATAGACGGAATATTATGATGATGTTCAACATAAGAATTTTTTTAGCTTAGTTGTACAAGTGCTTACAAAAATAATAACAAAAAAACTTTGTCGTTAAACTTCTTTGGAGGTAAGCTTTGAAGTTTGAAGGGAAACACGCAGTAAGGTAACCAATCAAAGAACATATGCCTCTCAGTTGATCTTCACATAAAATGCAAACTTGGCCCAGTTCCAATATTTTCGGAACTGGATCGGTCGAACGATTTTTTTATTGCCTTCTTTGTTTTTGTGACGTAGTCGCAATAATACGCTGGATATCCAACACCCTGGAGTCTAGACAGCTATCCATAACAGGACTATTCATTATTCAAAACAACGCTATCTCTGGTTCTTCCATTATCCTTCACTTTTTTGAGTTATCTAGCAATATGTATCTTAACAAAAGCTAGTGTTTCCTGTAGGGATATTTTGACTTTGGGTCACAGAAAAGTGACCACAATTGCATTTGGGTCACCAAACATATAAACGATCTGGCCGCCAACCACATTGTGAGCCAGATATGAAATTCATGAAAACTCGTCATTTCCTTGGCTAGATATGAGATGATATCTCATTAATATCCACACTAATATACATAGTAACAAACCCTTTTTGATGCCCAAAGTTGAACTTTGGGTACTTTGCCCCAAGGTCGGGCCTGCTGTTACTGGATCTATGTTTGGTTTCTCTTGTAGGGTGGTTCAATTCTTTTGAACCCTCTTTTTTTCTTATCAATAAATCTTTCTTGGCCGATCAAAAAAAAAAAAAAAAAAAAAAATATATGTAGGACATAGTTTATTAGTAGTTTCCTAGCCAGAGGTGTGTGTTTAATTTTGTGAAAGATATGAACGAATTACGAATTCAAATAACTTGGTGCTGCAATTTATAAAGACCATATAATCTTTCACCATAAAAATTTACTGTGGTGTTATCCAACCATTCTCCAAGTGGAACTAGATAAATGAGAAAGATAGTTTCATCTAGCTATTGGACATCAGAGTTTGCGCCCATGAGGATACGAATTAACTTGACTTAGCTTCATGAAAACTCGTCATTTCCTTGGCTAGATATGAAATTGAAACCAATGGGAAAAAAAGTGTACAATGCAGCACCAAGACGCACCTCTACTTATGTCGACGTCACACAACCACATTGTGAGCCAGACTAACTGGCCTGAACGATCAATATGGCCCTGTGCATGTTATTGTCGCACAATCTAAAAACAAGATCAAACTTTAAAATATTTTCTAAATAAAAAAATAAAACCATTACACTGTAACTACGGAGAAATGGAAGTTCATTTTGTATACCTTGATTAGGAGATGGAGATGGCAGACTAACTAGCCTGAACGATCAGTATGGCCCTCGCTTGCAAAAGATCCTCAAGGTAAACATTAGGAAGATGACTAGGCCAATGAGTGAACCAAACTTTTGGTCGACAATTACGGTAAGTAATAAAATTTGTGAGCCGTTCAATCTAAAATCGAGAAGAGAACAGATCAACGACTACAATTTAACCCTAATCTGAACACGCAAGTTCTAAACCATATAAGTAGAATAGGTGCCCTCATTTCTTCTCCTCCTCCATCTAGAAAAAGAAATCTAAAACCTAACCCATAAAAATTAACAACTCTCATGTGTTTCTTGTTCATGATCCATCGATGGAAACAGAAAAATACACGCTCTGAGAATTCCTCACACAATGATTTTTCCTCTCAAAAAAATAATGATATATTCACTAGCAATATTTAATATTTTCTTAGATTTTTTTCTCACTCTCGGCGGTATCGCTTTCTTCCAGCAACATGGTAGTTATCAAACACTCCTGAGCTTTGGTGCGTGTTACTGAATCAAGAGTTTGCGGTCCACCTGATAATACAATGATGTAACGGAGATAAAAATCAAGTAGATTGATAAGTTTCTTGTACTTCTGGTATTGATACTAGATCTGCCGAATTCGGGGCTTGGAATTCTATAATGATTTTCTAGGGTTTTGAAATTGGTAATTGAACTGAGGATTTTTTAATTTTTGTATTTGTTGATCTATTTTTCCATCTTCGTTAAAGATCCTTTCAATTTGTATGTGAAGATAACATAACTAGTAATAATTCAGACTAATTCAAGTCTGTCAATTGCATTTGTGGTTTGTTTTAATAAATCTATGGTTTGTTTTATTTGAGTTTATATTCTCGTCTCTTGAATATCTACTCAGCCACAGGAGTATGAACACACTCTGGAAAAATATTGTAACTACGACCTTAAAAATCTCATTTATAAAACATGAATTGTTTCGGTCGTATAAGTTGGCCATTTGCAAGTCCAAACTGAACTGAGAATGGTAACTGAACTGTTAAGTCTAAAACCTTGTTACTTTTACATAAAACGAGGTCTGACAAGTGAGCATGAACAACAAAGTGGGAGTGCCAAATGAAAAACACAAGTAGTAAAATGAATTTCAACTCGCAGCCTCAATTAACTATTATTATTTTAGAATATTCCATTTTTTGTTCTTAATCTGATGGAATCAAAATTCATCAATCTACTAAGAAAATTAGCCAGATAGTACTGCAGTTCAGGATTCAATGTAAAATAGAAGAACAAACTTTACATAATCTTTGAGCCAAAGCCGTAAGATGCTTTTAACAAAGAGAATTAGTCACCTGCTGATGACTATTCATCAACCTAATCAACTTCCATATCTGAAATAACTTCATTCATAATTTTGTTAAGTTTTTATAGTCTACCCTGCGCAACTCCAACACAACCCTGCATTTCATTATTCAAAAAGTTTCATTATAAATTTCCGAATGCTGGATGAGCTAAATGACTAAACAGAGTATCGTTGTTAGAGTCACGGTCATAGAGATAAGACCATTAATGAGGGTGTTAAATCCTGTTGAACCCTCTAATCCATCATCCATAAAAAAAGATATATATAGCCGTGATTAAATTTCTGTCATCCAAAAAAAAAATTGTAAGCCGTTAAATTTGATATTAAAAACAGATCGACGATTACTATTTAACCCTAAATTGAACGGACTAGATAGTCTTGTAAACCTTATAAGAAGAAAAGGTGTCCCTCATTTCTTCCCAGCCGCCACCTATCTACAGCTACGCCGAGAAAAAAAGAATAATCCAACATTTAACCCTAAAGATCAACACTCATGTTCTTCTTGTTTGTGAACCATAAATGGAAGCAGAAACATCAAATAGGTGGCCATCAACAACGATAATTTCCCCACACAATTTGTAATTCTTTCTTCTTGTTTTTCTCTTATTGCTCTTGCAATTTGTAATTCTTTCTTCTCCTTGCAATTTGTTTTTCTCTTCTTGCTCTTGCAATTTGTAATTCTTTCTTCTCCTTTCTCGATCTAAATAGAAAAACATAATAATTTCCCCACACAATGATTTCTCCTCTCAAAAAACTCTGCACCCAATTTCTACAATTTTTTTAGATCCTTTTCTAACTGTTCTTTAAAACCACAATGAGGTTTAGTGGTTTCTCCACGGATGTTATATCAGTTGATAGAGTATGGATGGATAACAGGGTCTCCCATTGCGAGAAGAGCAGAATTGGTATATCCAGGAATTTTTAGTATCCACATAGACAGTACTGCACTACTGCACTACAGGAAGCAGCAGCTTAAAATAGAAGATTAAAGTTTACATACTTTTAGAGCCAAAAATGTAAGTTATTTTTAACAATGAGGATTCCTCATGTCTATTCATCGACATATATATATATATGAAACGTCTTCGTTCAGAATTTGGTGATGTTCTTTCATTCTACCGTAGTTCAATATTCAATAAGCTTCAATATAAATTTTCAAATGCTTAGCTGGAAAATATTTCAGAAATGCAAATAAATGTTACAACTTCTACATGAGCGGAATGGCTAAGCAGAGTTTCGACATTCGCATTATAGCCGTACAGATAATACCATTAATGCGGGTGTTAGATCCTGTTGAACCTTCTAGTATCATGTTCCGGTTTCTTTTTGGGACGGATCATTTCCCCCAAAATTTTACTACTTATCAGATCTAACCAAATTTTACATCACCTGCCAGTCTAAGAGAAGAGTTTTATGGGTGTTGTGCCGAGATGTTTCTTCCTAGTAATGTCAAATTGCATCAAGCTCTGAATATTTTCATGATGTAAAATATTGACAAAAATTGCATGAAATGACAATTTGTCTTTGTACGATGCAACACCAAGAGGTTATCCTACTTGCATTGGCGCCACACAACCACATTGTGAGCCAGGAGGACAATTTGTCAATGGCTCTATGCATTCTATTGCCATATAAGCTACAAGCATGATCAAACTTTAAAACTTTCTAAACAAAAAGATCGGAGCCATTACGATTTTATATGGAGGTGGCAGACTGACTGGCCTGAATGAGTGTTGGCAATATGGCACTCGATTCCTTGTCAAAGAGAAACAATAGGGTGATCAAAATTTGACATGTCAGTAACAACCATACTAGTGAAGTGGAGTCTAATGCACTAGTTTGCAATAATGATTATCAAAAGAAACCTATCTTCATTTAAACCTCATTGCCAGAATCAAGCTCTACTTCAAATGTAGAAACTGAAGCAGGTTTGTCGGGTTCACTATTTCAATATGTACCGTATGGAATTTTTTAGCTTAGTTGCAAAAGGAAATTCTTTTAGGAGACAAGATCTTTAGTGCTTGATTAGGTTCAATATATGAAACTTTAGCTTCGTTATACAAGTGCCTATAATAATAAGAAGAAAACATTGTGGTTATGAAGTAAAGTATGAAACGGAATTTTGAAGGTAAACACGCAGTAAACTTCTTTGGAGGTAAGCACAGAATATTCGTTACTACGCAAGCAACATGGCTTGATGATCCGCAACAACAACATCAAACTTAGGATATTATTTGGAATCTAACTCTCTGTCAAACTCCATCCTTAAGATATTTTGCCCACCTTAATGCCATTTATCAGTAGCTGATCGTACCGTCAACAAGTTCACAGACTCATTTTAGAAACTACGTCGTATAACAACCGCGGGAAGAATCACTGGTGTTGAGGTGAGAAACATAAAATAATAATAACGTAATGATCACGTCAAGCATCAGTCTTAGGTTAAAAAATGATCTGAGGAAAACTATGATAACGCAGTTTGTATGTTTATCAAATAGAAGGTAATATGGCTTAAAACTTCATGTCAAGATGAGTACTAACGGTCTTAAGAAGACTTTGAATGGAGCTGAAATTCACACTAGAAATAAACAGACTAGCACATAAATTTTACTAATTACAGCTATTGAGATGGATTGATAATTAGGAATTCACATTAGCGTATCCTTACTTATCGAATGAACCCATTACTTTCAGCGCATTCATCAAAATTAATTATACAAATATATAATTCATACATTATTGGTAGAAATTCATCCATTTTTCAAAAAAAAAAAAAAAAAAAAAAACCATTAATTAGTATTCTTCATCAGGAACCCATTTATTCCTGATTAGATAACAAATCAATCATACAGGTTATGAGCTCAGATCGATCCTAAACGAAACTTCGTCGCCACATCAGAATTTTGTTGCTTCCGGTCCTCCCAATTTCCTACTCCGTGTTTTTTCTATTTTATTTTATCAGCGGCATTTTCAACAGCGACTGCAATATTAAAAGCTGGAAGAAATGAAACGGAGAGAAACCAGACATGGTTGAGAGGAGAAATCATTGTGCTGAGCGATTTAATTGTTGTTGTTCATCATATTATCCAGATCTGAAGCCATTAATTGCTGTGGTTGGTTTTTGAGGCGGCGTGAAGAAGAAAAGAAAAACAGATCGAGAGATAAAGGCGAACCAAGCAACCCTAGCTTCCGTGGACCTTTAAATAGCAGGGTAAACGGATAAATAAATAACTCTTTTTGTAATACTCTGTTTACATCACTAGTTGATGTAAACTTGGAGCTCCCAAAGGTAGATTTTGGTTTGTAGATTGTAGTTCATTGTATGGATGTGGATTTTAGCTGTGGTTGGTTTCATTTTTTTTTTGGGTAATGTTTAGTTGTTTTAATGAGTGAGTTCCATATACTTCACATTCTAGGCATATTATGACTAAAAATGGCCGAAATGATGAGGGTACGTCTTTATTGTTTTTCTATGTTGCCTTCATCATCATCTGGGTGATCTTGTCGACTTACACAACAATTCAATCTGCTTACAGAATCCGTCAAAACCAAAATACAAGAGACTTTTTGAGTATCATGTCCTCGTACTGAATGTTCCAAAAGGAAAAAAAGAAAAAACAGTAAAACCTTGACCAAAAGTTGGTGTGGTACTACAAGTTGTTCAAAATAGTGGGCAGTGAACGAACGAGCTAGTATTCCTTCTGAAGTTTGGGTTCTCTGTGAGAGAACAGTGAGAAGCTATTAAATGGAGTTAATCTCAATAATTGCACCACAACTGTAAGAAAATGAACATACAGATAGCTTAGCAAGTAAAATGGATATATGTGCAATACGTTTTGTCAAGGAATGTAGAATCAAGTACTAGTATTACAGCATTTAATTCCTTTATAGGCCATCAAAACCTAACTGCAAATAAACTCAACTTTTTGTTTTTTCGTAGGAGTTGCAATCCATTTACAATCATAATTCTTAGAAGCCAATATAACAAAGAACCCAAAATCAATTAAAATTAAGAACAAAAGCCATTTAATAGCTTGTTGTCATCAATTCGATTCTGCTGCAATTATTTGGAATTTGTGGAAAGAAAGAAACCAACGGGCTTTTGATAACAACTCTCTGATAACAACAAACTTATAGAAAGAATCAAGTTCACCATTGCTTCTTGGCTTCACAAACAGCCTCAATTCAAGGGTATCACTCTACAATATTTCATGCTTAATTGGAACATGGTCGTCTTTGAGCCACCATGAGTTTCTCATTTATATTCTTGTAGTGTTTTTGAGGATTTTGGTTCCATCTTTCTTCCGTGTTCAGGGTGTTTTAGATAGTTGTCCCTTCGGTTTTTGTCATGACTCAAGGGACCTCTGTGGGTGGTTCTTTGCCCCTCTTTTGGTCGGTCTTTGTTTGTAATCATGTTCATGCTTTATGAACTTTTCTCTTTCTTATAAATTTCAATTTACCGATCAAAAAAAAAAAAAAAAGAACAAAAGTCTATATTTTCTTGGAATAATTAAATTGAACATACAGAGTCATTCGGAATCCACAAATTAGGTTTCCGATACAAGTTAAATTAACCCTTGAAATTTGTATAAGAACAAGTTTAAGAATAACCAACTTCCACTTTATTTCCTAGATGCTTGTCTTCACTTACTTCACCGGATGCGAAATAATGAATTAACAAAATGCTTCGGGGAAATCTACTCACACAATTCCGAAGAAAATTGACAAGGAAAAATAACTCCAGGAAGGGTGATTCATGAGAAACATTTGAGTAACATTTGAGAGGAAAAATCATAATGCTTGTGGTTTTCTTTTAATTGTGTTCATGGATTCTAAGATCATCCCAGTAATCCATTCGGAGAAAATCAAAATGAAAGAGTTTTGGAGGATTAGAGATCGGAAGCAGCGAGAGACAAAGTAGGTGGGTTTAGTGTAAAATAGTTAGAGAGTAGTGGTTTTAAGTATTACTTGGTTTATTTATAGGTATATCTGGACCTAACGGGTGCCCTTATCAAGGGTAAGAACCCCAATAGATACAACACAAAATTGGTCAAAAAGACCAAAATCAACAATTTCTGGGTGAAAAAGACACTTAGGTTTTGATACTGTTTAAATAGCCAAAAATTAAAAAGATACTGTTTAAATGGACAAAAATTTAAAAATAGGCGAGGATGTAACGGTTTCATCTGTCCATTTCAAATATTTTTTCTTATTTTTATTTTACAGGATGCATCGGTTTTCATCCTTGCTATTTTTAAGTATAAGCCGGGGATGAAATCCAGTTTCATCCTTGCTATTTTTTTGGCTATTTCACCAGTACTTTTTTACTCGTCCATTTGAACAGAGTGTTTTAAATTTTTTTGGACAAATGACCCATTTTCTCTAGATATAATCCAAAGGTTTGACTCTAAATTTGATTTTCACGGGAAATATATCTCCATTTTATTCCTTAATGTGATGGAGATCAAATTTCAACTATCTACTAAATAAATTAACCAAATAATAATAATGTAAACTACACGAACAAACTCCACACAGTTTTAGAGTCAAAACTTTAAGTTGCGACGATTCGTTTCTTGATGACTATTGGTCAACCTAATCAACTCCCATATGTGAAATGGCTTCGGTCAAAATTTGGTAAAGTGCCTTCCTCCATCCTTTGCCGGTACAACACAACCCTGCAGTTCATTATTCAATAAGATGGAAACTTAAAAATTAGACGAATCCAACACCACCGTCACAAAAGTTTCCATGATGGAGACTGGAGTGCAGCTCAAAAGTAAGCTCCCTCCCACTATTGGTGGCTCCTTGATACAAAAAGAAACTATGAATGGCTGCTTACAACAAGAAAATGCAGCAACTCTAAAAGTATATCAACAAGTACAATTTAACCATATAACAAAAATTATAATTAATTTAGGGTGACCTAGCAGGTATGCCCTTTCACACGAGGCCATGAACTTTCTTAGTGATGTGCCCTAAAATTTTCCACGAGTCAAACTATTTAATCCAAAACTTCCGTCAGCGATTATTGTCAGTCATTAGATTGGATTTGTTCCACCTCCTCTTTATTGTTGTACTTAGCACAGGAGCTCATAGGTTCAAAGCCGCATGCTTAGTACTGCAATTCCAAATTTCACAGGAAAATTCAAATGTTCTTGAAGCTAATTCAATTTTCACTTGCAAATTCAAGTGTCCCTGAAGCTAATTCCAATTTGTACTTGCGTTCAAATGTTCTTGAAGCTAATCTAATTATTCAAAAACAAGTTTATGTTTGGCTTTCATGTTCTTTTGATCAAATCATTACATTTTACAAAAATTGGTTAAAAAGACCAAAATTAAAATTTCTGGGTGAAAAGGACAATTAGATTTTGATCTTTGTTTAAATGGACAAAAATTTAAAAATAGGCAGGATATAACCAGTTTCATCCTGCCCATTTTCAAATACTTTTTCTTATTTTTAATTTATACAGGATGCATCCAATTTCATCCTTGCTATTTTTTAAGTTTAAGCTAGGATGAATCCAGTTTCATCCTTGCTATTTTTTTTGTGTCCATTTCACCCATAAATTTTTTTACTCGTCCATTTGAACCGTGTTTTAAATTTTTGGACAAATGACCCATTTTAGTACATTTTTAATACATTTTTGGGAATATTTAAAAAAAATAAAAAAAAGAACAAATTGTTGCGGATCCTACCACTGTCTGGTTGGTCATATCATTTACTGGATAGCATATGACTACTTATTAAAAAGACAATCTGCAAAAATTGAAACGTTCGATCTATGAATAGTTTGAACGTTTATATGTATGAACACATTGTAACCACTAACATGAGTTGTTTCACGGATGCAAAAAAGTGGAATCCATCATTTGCAAGTTAAACTAAAAACCCGAGAATAACAATTTAACTGTCTATATAAAACTTCTTAAGAGTTGGATGAAGTTGTTACTTGTTTCATTTTCATACAACATATCTACTTTTACTGAATCTTACATTTTAATTTGAGGGTCGGTAGTCTTGTGACGCAAATGGATTAGGACAACATATATTCACAAAACATATAAACAGCATAAGTGGATTCAATTGGCTCCGTTGATTCATACTATATTACAGTAGCACAAAAATTGAAACAGCAAATTCGATGTAGTAAAATGAATTTCTAAGCGACAAGCTGACCTAAATTACTTATGACATTCATTTTTAGTTTTTATTGTGATGATCAAAATTCATCCATCTATTAATAAGTTAATTAGCCAAATTGAAAGAACAAACTTTACATAATTTTAGGTTGAAACTTTAATTTAACATTTAACTCAAAACAGCCTCAACACCTAAGAGGATATCTGCAAATGGAAATGCGATGATTTCACTGTCTCTAATCAAACACATAGGTGCTCCCTTTCTCTGCCACTGAACATCATAGATTGTAGTTTTACTAGAGGTTTGTGTTTGGTGAATGAATTACAAATTCATATAACTTGGTTGTGTAATATAATTACTCCTAGTTCGTTTAGTTGATGTTCTAGGGGTTTTTATGTTCCAAAATAGATGAGTGTTTAAGATTTTCCCAAATTCTCACTAATTTACTTACTTGCTTTGGAATCATATCCTAGCATTAATATTCATTGAATCGGTAGATGGATAATTAGTCTAATTTTTAAATCCACTCCATGGAGGATATAATACTTTCTTTGTCCCAAGAAAATTACAACGGGATTCGCAATTTACACTAAATATAGGAACTAGAACTAGGTGCTTTAAATTTTTAGGA